>ML295304.1:716-41716 GCA_005239495.1 Nicotiana undulata
AACTTTCGGAATTGGTATCCGACCCCAATATCAAAAAGTCAAACTCTCGGTCAAACTTCTCAAAAACCTTCAAATTTCTATCTTTAGCCAAATGACTTCAAAATGACCTCCGGACATCCGAATTCACTTCCGATCGCGCTCCCAACTCCAGAATCACCATACGGAGCTATTCCCAAACTCGGAATCCCAAACGGACATCAATATCATTGAAATGCGCTTCAAGCCAAACTTAGGAAATTTCTTCAAAAATGCTGACTTCCACAATATACACCGAAACGCTCTCGGGTTATCCAAATCCCGATCCGGACATATGCCCAAGTCCGAAATCATCATACGAACCTGCTGGAACCTTCGGATCCTGATTCCGAGGTCGTTTACTCAAAATTCAATCCCAAAACCAAATTGAATCAACTTAAGAACTTAAGAAATTCTAGAATTCACTTCAATGCGCCGAACCGGTCTATACTACTCGGAATGACTTCAAATTTTGCAGACAAGTTATAAATGACATAACGGAACTATTCCCGGTCTCGGAATTTCATTCGGACCTCGGGAACATAAAATCACATTTCAAGCCAAATTTCAAATTCTTTAAAAATCCTCAAAACTTCATTAACTCCAATTTTCTCATTTTGATCCGAAACCCGCCAAATCAAGTCCGTTTCTTACCAAATTTCACAGATAACTTAAATAACACATATTGAACCTGTTCCGGGCTCCGGAATCATAATACGGGCCCGGCCGCACAGGTTTTACATCAAGGTTCATTTTTCATAAGCCTTTAATATTTTCATAAAACAATTTCCTTTAAAAATTCATTTCTCGGATTTGGGTACTCGGAATTCGATTCCGGGCATACGCCCAAGTCCCATATTTTCCTACGGACCTTCTGGGCCGTCGGATCACGGATCCGGGTCCGTTCACCAAAAATGTTGACCAAAGTCAACTTTATTCAACTAATTATCATAAATTCAACTCTTTATCAAGTTTCCACATAAAGGCTTCCCGGCTACGCGCCCGGGCTGCGCACGCACATCGATGTGAGATTGACGGAGGCTTTTAGGGCCTCGGAACACAGTCATAATTAAATTTACATAAGATGCCTTTTTGGGTCATCACAGTTTACTCAAAATTCCAGTCTTACTCAATTTCCTCAACTTAAGACTTCTGAAATGAGAATTTTCCTTTCAATTTAACCCCGAACCCGCTAAATTTCAACTCTGAAAATACCCACAAGTCACAATACCCGAAATGAAGCTGTTCATGACTCACAACTACTGAACGACGCGCTGGATCTCAAAACGACCGGTCGGGTCGTTACAATTACTTAGTTCATCGATTATCACTAGGTGAGACCATGTAGGCTTGTATTACACAGAAGACATGCTGAAATCTGAAGTATCTAAGCAAACAAACACATAAAATAGGATCCAAAGAATACTAGTCTAGAAGAGGTAAACAAAAATCATGGGAACATGCTAAGGTAAGCACACAAAACAGAGTAGGTTGGCAGGAATTGAGGTATGCTAGTTGAGGGAGATAAACAGGAACTACATGGCAAACAGAAGCATCGTAGTTTGAAATAAACTATTCCTATAAACACATGGAACAACATAAAATAGTAAGAACTAAAGCATAGTAGTTGAGAAAAAAGATGGTCAGCAATCAGATATAAAATTAGAAGCATGTTGAAGTCTATAATGAACTGACTACATAGCATATGGAAGAGAACATGATAATAGAAATTAAGGCATACTAGTTAAGGAGATAGCAAACTGGAAGGTGAAGGCAAATGAATCCAAGAGTCTAGCCTTGGATTTCAGCCGGCTAGACAGTGCAACAAATCAAAGTAACAGAAAGGACTTAAGTTGTGTGAGTGTGAGTATGTAAGTGAAAGTGAACTTGTAAACGTAGGTCTGTGTGTTTAAAAATCAGAATGGTGAGGATTATATAGAATTCAACAAAGTAAACAAATAAGGTAGGAAAATCAAGAGTTCACAAATAAGGTATGCAAATCAATCAACCAGTTAATTAGGGCTAAACCCAATCAATTTATACGACAGAATCCAGGAAATATCACTTAGATTAGGGAGAATAATTAACAACCAAGTTTGAGGTTAATAAGGTAAACAAATAAATCCAAAGATCATTTATAGGCCGGTTAGAACAATCAAAACCCAAAAATCAGGCTAGTAACATAATTAAGGAAGGCAGTACCAATTATGAGTCACGTATAAGGAAAGAATAAATAAAAATCCTTCAGAGAGATATCAATTTGAAAGAAGTACAATTTCAAACCCTAATTAATCAAGTAAATCAGTTAATTAATTAACTTAATAGAGCCAAAGTGAATGGTCAAGAACAGTGAGATAAATAATCGAATAATGGAAAACCTTAAGCATATCGAAGCACAAAGATGAAACTCAAGCAAAGAAATTAGCCGAACAGTAAAGGAGAAAGGCTAGAGTTGAGCATTTAACCATTTTTTAAAACATTTGCAGAAACCCTATTGGGAATCAAAACCCTAGCTTTAGGGGAAAAGTGAAACCAATTGATAATAGTGGTAACAAACGAAAGAATCTTAAAGGAAAACTATTAAACAAACTCCAAACACTTCAGATCTAAAGAGATCTGAACCTATTAGGCCAGAAATAGTTAGGTTTGTACAAAAAAATAAACAGAGGTAGAAAAATCGAGTTTTAGATCGGAGATTTGAAGCCATGAAAACACAAAAAATGGTAATACTCACAAACAATGGGTGAATACAGACGGATTCACCAAGAGACTGAGGGATTTGGACCAAGTCAGTTCGAATCTTTTTGAGATTCCATCAAATAACATGGAAGTCGAACAACCAGTAGAGATAGGAGGCCGGATAGGGCCTAAGATCGAAGAGAAAACCCAAGAATCGAAGGGGGTTCAGGTGACGATGGGCTAGGGTTTGGGAGAAGGGTGAGAGAGAAGAGAGGAGGAAGGGAATCTGGGGTGGCGAATTTTAGAAAGTGAATAGGGTTTTGGGGGGTTATGGGTTAATTAAAAAAGGTAATAATATCCCGGACCGTTGATATCTAAGATCAACGACCAGGATTTGATCTAGGGGTTGGGCGGGTTTAAGGATTGGTTTACTGGGTCAGGTTATGGGTTAATTTTAATTGGGTTGGGGTGGCATTTGGGCTAAGGTCCGAAATTAACGAGTCTATATGTTAAATACCCAATTAATTTGATAAAATAATTCATAAAAATATCTAAAAATAATATTTATGCATAAAAATGATTTAAACTAATTACTTAATATTATAAAAATATAAAAGGTCATTTTCTAATAAAATAGAGTAATTATGCACATATGGGATATTATTGAAAAGTTATTGCAATTATAGCCTACAAATGTAGATAGGGTTATGCATAAGATAACTAAAGATTAATATAAATATAAATGATAAAATTAAGCAATTAAATTATTATAAAATCATTTGTGATGCAATTAGAAATTATTTTTATAATAAAAACATTGGGATAAATTAATTAAAAATCCTTTAAAAATGTAGAAATTTATGGAAAATTATTAATTGATGCTCATGCAATATTTTGGAGATATATATGCATTTTGAAAATAATGTAGGGAAAAATTGGGTATCAACAACTGTTCCTCTTTACCCGGGAAGGATGAAAGAGTTATCGGGTAAAAGATATAATGGGCAATTTTGACCGAATAGAGTGATTTGGGAGACATAGGCCGCACTGTGGTTTTTGAGCTTCCTACATATCCCTGGTTTTACAGGAATCAGGCCGTGTGTAGTTTTGGATCCACCGGCGAAATATACCGATGAAGTTATCACAAGGACGGATACAAGTTTTCGAATAGGTGAAGTGGATACAGTTGTAACGACCCGACCAGTCGTTTTGCCTATTCAGACCCCGTTACCCTAAATAAGGATTCCCGTAGCGTCTTATAGTAATTTATGACTTTCGGGACGGGTGGTTTGGGATTCAAAAGTGTTTAGAGCAGTATAGGAACCCTTTGTTTCTTAAGGTTGGCCTTTTTGGCCAAGTTTGACTTCGGTCAACATTTTTAGTAGACGACCTCGGAATAGAGTTTCGACAGTTCCGGTAGCTTCGTATGATAATTTTGGACTTGTGCGTATGTCCGGAATGAGTTTTGGATGACCCGGGAGCGTTTCGACGCCAAATAGCGAAAATATGGTTTCCTTAACTTCATAATTTGGTTTGGAACGTGTTTTTGTGTTATCGAGTTCCGAATGGAATTCTGAGAACGGGAATGGTTCTGTTAAGTCATTTATGACTTGCCTGCAAAATTTTGCTTCATACCGAGTAGTATAGGTCGGTTCGGTGCATTGCAACCGAATTCAAGAACTTGAAGTTCTTAAGTTTGATTCTAGGGGTTTTGAGGTGTGATTTTGAGTTTTAGCGTTGTTTTGCGTGTTTCGAAGGCTCGAGCGAGTCCGCAATATGATTTAGGACTTGTTGGTATAATTGCACGGGGGCTCGGGTGGGCCCAGGTGCCTCCCGGGACCAAACGAGGCCAAAAACCAGCAGCCTTAACTGCTGGTGCACCTGAACTGGTGTGACCACAGGTGCGGTTGCCCAGTCGTAGGTGCGAGACCCCTCCTGCGGTCAAGGCCTCGCCGGTGCGACCCCAGGGGAGAAGGCCCATGATCGCAGGTGCGGACCTGGGTCCGCAGGTGCGACCCCCAGCCTCCTTGCTCACTTCCGCATGTGCGATCCTAGGCTCACAGGTGCGAGATCGTAGGTGCGGCCCTCGAGCTGCAGGTGCGAGATCACTGAAGGCATTGAGCTCTTTTAAACACGGGACTTAGCCATTTTTTCACCATTTCTTCTTCAACATAAGCGATTTTGAGAGCTCACAAGAGGGTATTCGACCTAGCTTCTAAGAGGTAAGTAATTTCCACTTCAATGTTATCAATTACTAAGTATATTAACACCCCAATTAGTGTAAATCAAGGGTTAGAGTGGGAAACCTAGGGTTGATGAATTTTAGAGAATTTCACCATTTGTCTACCATGAAACCATACAAAAATCATATATTAATGATCCTTAAGCTATGGGTGAGTGTTTCCTTCGAGAATTATTGGAATCCGAGTGTGTGGGCCTGGGGGTGAATTTTGGGATTTCTTCAAGAATGATGAATTTACTAAATAAGTAGGAGAATTTTTATACTTTGAGCATGCATTGATATATTTTTATAACATTTGGCTAGTTTCGAGTCCTCGGGTGTAGAGTTCGGAGTTTTGGGCGCGTTCTTGGTCCGAGAAGTAGATTCGACACGAGATGAGTCTCATTTTCAACCTTGTAAGAGGGAATTGTCCCCATAGGTAAATGTATGATTGAATTATCCTTATTTGTGGGGGCTACGCACGCGCAAAGTGACGAGAGTTCGTGCGTAGCTACTACTATGTTATGTCGGGTAGAATTTAGGATTCATAAGTATGCCTTTATGTGCCTTACCTATATCTTAACATGTGTTCTTAGTTTCTTATTATCTTTGAAATTGACACGAGGATATTAGGAAGTTATGTGTAAGTTTAAATGCTTAAATCTCTGTTTTCAAGTATAATCCATGATAAATTCCTGAATTTCCTGATAATTCTGTATGTGTATACGAGCACCCGTGTCGCATGTATAATTCGTGAGCGGGGTAGCCTTATAATTATGTCAACCGCGTCACATGATCGATTCGCGAGCGGGGTAATAGATGCATCTATGGTTCGAGCCATTCGACCCTCGGTAGTGCACATTTATTTTTTTGCGTCGCTTCGGTCGTACGCTTCGGCATACTATGTGCTATGTATTTGACTAAGAGTCTTGTTATTATTAAATAAATTGCTTCATGTGGAAGGGGAACTTGGGATTTTTGTGATAATTGCTATTTGACTCATGAGAATAAATTGCAGTTTTATATAATTGATACTTCATGCCTTAGTGATTTCATGAGTACCATTCCTGTCTATATTTATTTAACCATGTTATTTGTTATTGACCCTAGTAAGTATCATGTATACCTCTCGTCACTACTTCTTCGATTTTAGACGGGATACTCACTGGGTACATATTTGTTTATATGTACTCATGCTACGCTTCTGTACTTAACTGTACAGGTCCTGAGGCAGGTGTATCTGGTTATCAGACCGGAGCGCGATCTCGAGAGCATATTCTGGACCTGACTTCACGGTGAGCTGCTCCCCCTGGCGATCCCCAGCAGCACTGTGGAGTTATCCTTTATTGTGGATATTTCTGTCTATTCTCTTCAGGCAGTAGTACATTCGTTTTGCCTAGTCTTGTATATTCTACTAGTCGCCTGTAGACTTGTGACACCAGGTTCTGGCACTTTTAGGAGACTTTCTGGTAAACTTTGCTACACTGTATAGGTTGGCACACGATTTTTGAGTTACGTTAAACTAAGTTGCCTCACTTCACCGCCTTCATTAAATGATTTTTTAACTTAAAGTTTTACAAGTACTTAAATATCCACGTAAGTAAAGTAATCTCGTTAGTAAACTAGCATTGGCTAGCCTGACTCCCGTGTTGGGCGCCATCACGACCTGAGTAGAATTTGGGTCGTGGCAACAGTGAGTGGTCAGGTTTGAAGTAGTATGAAGGAACTGGAGCGGGATTGCTCCTACTGGGATAATGGTTACTCATCGGGTTACATGCAAATCAAAATATGCATTGCAAGCATATACGTATAACTTTGTGTAAATTTAAACGTGATGAAAATTCTCTTCAGACCATGAGAATTGTCTTTGGACGGTTGAAGATGACGTCCTTAGACCATGATGTCCAGGGCCATGAATTATGTGGTAAGGGATTCCCAAGCCATGAAATGATGTTCTCGGGCCATGAAAATGGTGCCTCCGAACCATGAAGCCTTTGAATAATGAAGTGCAAGTTTGATAGATCCTCAGGCCATGACATGGTGTCTTCTGGCTATGAGGATGGTGCCTTCAGACTATGACACCTTTGGACAAATTGACGATATTTCAGCCCATGAGGTGCAATGACATGATGCTAGAAGCAATCAAGACAAGGCTTAGTCTTGTATAAAGTTGAGGGCAGAGCTTAGCCCGAGAGAAGAGAATAGTGCAAGAGAGACAGTGCTTAGTTTCGTGTGAGATTCGGGGCAGTGCTTAGTCCCATGCAAAGTGAAGTCAATGCTTAGCCTTATACAAATGGGAGGCATGGCTTAGCCTCATGCCGGGTGGAGACAGCGCTTAGTCTCATGCAAGGTTCGGGACAGGGCTTAGTCTCATGCAAAGTGATGTCAATGCTTAGCCTTATACAGATAGGGAGGCAGGTCTTAGCCTCATGTAGGGTAGAGACATAGCTTAGTCTCATGCAAGGTTCAGGACAGGGCCCATGCAAGGAGAAGGCAGTGCTTAGCCTTATGCAGATAGGGAGGCATGGCTTAGCCTCATGCAGGATTGAGACAGAGCTTAGTATCATGCAAGGTTCACGACAGGGCTTGGTCGCATGCAAGGAGAAGATAGTGCTTAACCTTATGCAAGATTCGGGACAATGCTTAGTCCCATGCAAATAGAAAGTAGTGCTTATCCTTATGCAAGGTTAAGACAAGGCTTAATCTCATGTAATGAATAGATAATAGGTGATAACAGAGTATTTCTTAGCTGGAGATGAGTTTGGTAGCTTTGTTGTTATGAAGACTGCGATTCCAAGGTGTGCATATTCCCCGTTCCTGCATTCAAAGAATCGTGAGTTTTGTAGAGGGGAGGTTGGTTCGTGCCTTCGTCTACTTGCTTGACTTATTCCACTATGTATGAAGATCCTGTTCAAACTATTAGGGTAGCATTTACTAAAGTAGAGTGTCTTTTCAAAAGCATGCATGTACAATTTTCAAAAACATAAAATATAGCTAATTAGTTAGATGAACCAGTGATTGTGACCCGATCAGAGACATCGCGATTTCCTTTGCTGTAGAATTTTGACGGTCCTCCTCCAAATTCTTCCCTAGTTAACTAGATAACATTTCTGACTGCTCCATACGCTGCAGTTGGCTGATCTTGCTTCAGAATTTTGAGAGCCCTCCTCAAAATTCTGCCCTAGTTTCTGATTGTAGGAAAAATAGAAATTTTATTGAATTGTGACCGAACCCACAGGGCTGCCTACGTATCCCCTCTTAAACGGGAATCAGGTCGAGCGTAGTTCAATTTACATCATGTAGAGAACCTAAGAATTATTTACACATAATATCTTTTGACTGCGTCTGAGTTGATTGACTTTTGCCAAATTTCCCCGTCCATTTCTGTGAGTATGAGTGCTCCTCCTGTCAGTACTCTGTGAACCATGTAAGGGCCTTTTCCAGTTGGGAGAGAATTTCCCTTTTGCTTCATCTTAATGCAAGAAGATCTTCTTCAGCACCAACTGCCCCAGTGTGAACTGTCTTGGCTTGACTCTTTTGTTTAAGGCTCTGGACATTCTGTTCTGATAAAGCTAACCGTGAGATACCGTGTTCATCCTCTTTCCATCTACGAGGGATAGTTGCTCATAGCGGCTCTGATACGCTCAAATTACACCTTAAAATAGTGTAAGAGATCGATGTCAAATATAGTAACCCAACAAGGTTGGGGTCGAATCCCACAGAGAACAATATGGAGGTGATTAGGAATATAAGAGAATTATCGCTTATCGCGCAGTGCCAAAAAATTAGATTTTGGTTTTGAAAATGTTTATAACTAAATGGGAAAATATAAACTAACCTAGAAAGCAAGTAAAATGATCAATGGCAACAAGTGTGAGTGCTTCGGGAATTACACTCAAGTAACGATCCAATGTATTTCACGATTTTACAAATATGAGCGTGTTATGTTAATTAACCACGGATAATAATTCTCAATTAGCTTTTTTCAAAGACTAACAAGACTTCCTAATTGAATTATTCCTAACCCAATTAAGAGATTAAGCACACCCGGATATGGCTACAAGTAGTTCAATCTTATCCCTAGGTAGAATCTATAAAATGAGGGTTAAAGCCTCAAGTTCTTGTTAATTAATCTTTCCCAACCCCAAATTATCCTTTCCAAAATTAATTCGGAGTTAATGGGCGAGTCCTAGGGTTAGATAATACCTTTGGAAACAATAAAGAACAAGAATAATTAAAGTAACAACAACTCACTTCATAAATATATGAAAATCATTCAATACATAAGCACAACAAGGTATTCAATCCACACTTTAAATATGAATATTCCCATAAAAAAAGATTCAAGTGTTGGAAATAAATACTACATACTTAAATATTCAATACAAATCAAGAAAATGAAGAAACAAACATAAATGAGCAAGAAAACCTTAACCACAAGATTGAAATCTCCAAAACCCAAGTGTGTGCAAACCCTAGCTTCCACAAATGTTTTCTCTCTTCTTCAGGACCAAAATATGTTTACAATAAGCCAAAGATATCCCAAAACGATCAGCCAAGTCATGTATAAGAATGGTTTGGGGATAAAAATGTGAAATGCCAAAACTGCCCAGAATTCGCCCAGTTTATATTCATCGCGATCGCGAAGGTTCAGGTCTTAAAGCTCTGCGATCGCGTGACCATCTTTGCGATCACATAGAACACTTCAGAACTGGTGTAATATTCCTTCTCCGCGATCGTGTAAACCCCTTTGCGATCGCGGTTCACATTCTCATTGACTTCTGCGATCGCGGACCAGACCTTGCGATCGCGAAGAGTATCTGGCTTCAGTCATTTTTCATCATTTTTGCCCATTTTGACTTGGTTTCTTCCATTTGTTCTCCAAATCACATGATACCTGAAAATTGCCAATAATCCTTATAAATTGCCCTAGTTTTCTATCAAAATTATACCAAAGTTTAAATATTGAGAGGAGATAAGTTGGTAAAATACAAACTCATCAAACCCCCAAACTTAAACTATTGCTTGTCCTCAAGAAATTCAAAACTAAGAACACATTTATGCAAATCATCACTTAAGCTCCATGGCATACCAAGTATCATTTCAAGTCAAAAAGGGTCAATTCAAGCTCAATCTTATGACTTTGGTTGGTACCAACAATTAATCCACGGCATATGAATCACTAACTTTTTGCACATTTTGTTTCATTTTCAAAAGACCACATTATTCAAAGTAACAACCAAGCATGACATTAAAGATTCAAAATTTGCCTCTCTATAAATATTTTCTTCCCTCGCTCATTCCTCCCAATTGAAAATGGGATTAAATTCACAACCCGAGTCTCATGTGCCCTCACACTTTAAGAGAGAATCCCAAACTCGCAAATTGTAATTCAAAACATAGAAGGGATGTCAAATAGAAGACTCAACTCTCTCTCTCACAAAGATATTCAAATGCACACAAGTAGTACCATAGGCTTGCCCTTCATGTATTTCTCCACTAATGTAGACATACTTTGTTCAAAATCAATTAGGACTTAAAGGGTTGTAGTTTAGGCTTTTGGTAAAGGTAGGACACAATTTGATAAAAGTGACTCAAAACCTCTCTAAGCACTATAATTTTTCACAATTCAAAGTCCACTTCCTTCAAGAATTTTTCCACCCTTTCTTCTCTCTTTTTTTTCTCTTTTCATTCTCTTTTTATTTTATTTTTATATAACACTTTTCACTTTTGTGAGAGGCCTCCATATCACAACCTTTTCAAACTTCACCCCCAAACTTAGGCTTTTAGCCTATATTCATACTTGAAATTACTTAGGGAGGTATGGTTCCACAAGAAAATCAATAAGAAGCTTGTAACACGGTTGCAAAAGAAAAAGTTAAAAGGCTCAAAAGGGTTGACTAGGGAAATATTCATAGGTAGGAAAGTTAGGCACAAAAATGGTCCAAGGAAGGCCTAATATCATTTTTCAAACCAAGTTAATCTAAAAATTCGCCTTGAAGCACATTCCGGGCAAGTTCTAGACTACAAATGACGCAAAAGAATTTTACAATAAAATCTCACCACACATGGCACATGAAAACTCAAATGGAATACAATCCAAATCCAATTGAAACCAATGAAACTCAAGGAAGTCATATGTAGCCTAAGAGACTATTTAGTGAATCAAAGAGCCAAAGTTAGAATCTAAAAATCACAACAAGGACATTACTCTTAATCATTCATTTTTTTATATTGCATATATATTATTTTTATTTTTATATTAAATAATCATATGCCAAGGTTTAAAATATATTTGTACCAAACAAGTCACATGTTGGCTTATGGGCACAAGACTACACCCCAAAAATCAATCTATTCACAACTAGCTACTAAACTATCTACTTAAAAAAAATTATTTACTTTCTAAAAACAAAAACTAAACTAATCCCTTAAGAAAGTTGTCACGCCAACCATCATAGGGAAAAGTCACCTGGTTCAACAAAAATATATTCCTTGGAAAAGAACCGTGGTAGAAAGAAAAACCAAGGAATTTCATTAATGCTACTATATATAAACAAAAATAAAAACCAAAACAAGAAAACTATAAAAAGAACGAGATAATGTTAACTTAACAAAATATCATTAATAAACTAAAAATATCCACCAATCTACACAAGTTCACAATCAATCCAAAAACAACTATTTCAATGTTCCACACAATCATATAAGAGCCACCCCCAACCGAAAATATTGCATTGTCCCCAATGCAACTATGAAAAACAAGCCAAAATGAAAGAGGTGCTCCCTGGATGGCATCACTCATCACTTGAAGTACTGGGAGGTGCAAGCTCAAAATCAGCATCCTCCGTCTCGTCTGGTCCACAGAACTTCCTCAAAGTGCTCATAATCTTGGTGAGGAACTTGCTCTTCTTATTTTCATATTCCCTCTGCTTCCGCTGCCTCCTTTCAATCTTTCCCAGCTTGGCGTTGATGTCATGCTGCTCCTTGGCAAGGTCGGATACAGTCGGGAGCCTTGCCTGGCTAGCTGAACATACATAAGTACCTTCTCCGGGTGGTGCAGAAGGAAGGCCAGCTACAAGCTGGGGGATCTGTGTCTCCACGCCATTGACCTGCCTAAAAATGTACTTGAGAGTAAGAAGTCCCTGCTCCAGTGGTGTGATAGCTGTGGAAGTCCCAGGAGTAGATACAGGATCCTCGGATATCTCAATGGTGTCAGTGAACTGGCCAAAGGTGGGATATGCTACGTTAATCCTCCGCTTCTTCTGCGCATTTCCAGTTCCCTTTCTCAACAGCGGGTGGATGAGCTTCTCCGGATTCTTCTCCTTTTCTGTGGGCTTTGGCACCACCCCGGCATCATAGCATAGCTGGGTGATTAGGGATGGAAAGAATATTCTCTTGGTCCGCTCAACTACCACCTCTGCTATCTCATCAGCAATGATCCGCCCTACATTCACCGGGATACCCTCCATGATAGAACATATCACTCCCGGCTTCTCAATTGTCACCTCAATCTCATTCTTAGAAGGCATGATGCGAGCACAGATGATGGAGAGCCAAGTCTTGGCCTCCGTAGTGAATTCTGAAGACTCGATCCTGGAGTGATTCTTTATCCAGTTGGGCACCTGTCCACCATGCAGATGATCAATGTACCAGTGGGTACCCAAGTCTTGGGCTCGATCTCAGTACACTTGGTTATCAGCATTGGGTAGATTATAGTGTGCATTGATTGCCACTGGACTAAACCGGATTTCCTTGCCCCTGACAGTAGCCACCAACTCATTAGCAAAGTCCATTTTCACAGCATTGGCGTAAAACTCTCGGACGACTTCATGATTGGCTGGCCTGGGCTCATCTACAAAACAAATCCATCCACTCGTAATTAATCTCCCATGGAACTCGGGCCATCGATCGTCAAGGTCGGTCAGGAGGATCCATCTTTCCCTAATCATTCTTTTGGATAATTGCTTGTCATATCGCTTAGAGCATCTAAGGGAAGAGAAAGTAGCGGCATCAAAATATTCCACTGCGGCAGCTTATGCAACGGGTATTTGAGCATTTTCAATTGGTGTCGAGTCCATTTTTAGAGCGCAAAGTGCCAAAAAAAAGAGTAATTATGTCAAAAAAAACATATGGGCACTTAAAGCAATGCATTGGGGGCGTAATTAGGCCAAAGAAACAATTCAAAAAGCATTCAGAGTGAGATTTTGCAAGTACACTGGCTTGCTGCCTGGGCGATAATGAATCGCAATTGCAAAGATTGGCACGCGATCACGAAGAGTAATGGCAGTGAAGCCACGCAATCGCAAACCAATTTATGCGATCGCGAAGAACAAAATAAAATTGGCCAACTGCTAAAGCTACGCGCTCGCAAACAGTATTAAGCGATCGCGATAGGCAATTGAAAGGCCCAGCAAAATTAGACCTACGCGATCGCGGAAGTGGGCATCGCGATCGCGAAGGTCATCTTCCCCGCCCAGTACACGGCCATTTAGACATTTTGACAAACAAAGGTGGGGCTTCATTTTCCTCAGCAAATTTAAACCACCCACACATGACTAAGCACCCCAAACTTACATCAAGTATCACACTTTCACTCAACCAATCTCCCTCAGCAAGCAAGCATACAAAGAACCCACAATAACTCTTGGCAAGGTAACCAAATTTTCAAGCCCTAAAAAAATTATAGGGTTGCCCCTTTCTCTACTTTACCACAATGCTTGAAATTAAACTAAGCATTAAGGTTGGATTTACATACCTGGAGGATAATGACGGAATGATGCAAGGAAATTGAAGCAGAATTGATTTGCGACGTTCTAGGGGGTCAGGGGGTAGGGGAAATTTTGTTTTGTGTTTTAGCAAAAGTGGGCATTTCAAATTCCTTCCAGTGTTTTAATTCACACGATTTAACTATGTCCTGCGATCGCAAACAGACCACTGCGATCGCCGTGAGTAATTTATTTCAAAGCCTGCGATTGCGAGGTCTTTCCAGCGATCGCGAAGAGTAAGAAAATTGTCTACTCTCCGTGATCGCGTACTAAATCCTGCGATCGCGTTTCATTAAAATTTTGTGCAATTGATCTGTGAATTCTGCGATCACATTTTTTTGCCCTGAGTAGCACATTTGCGATCGCAGAATGAACAATGGGCATCGCATATCTGGGCAGTGTTGCCCAGTGATTTTTTTTTTTGCTTCTTTTGCACTGTGTTTGGCTACCCGGTCACCCCGATCTGCTTAAATCACCTCCAAAAATTCTGAAACTTGGCAGATTGGTTAGAAAAAAATATAATAAGCTATTCTAAAAAATAAAATTTCAAAAATGACCAAATATTTTGAAAAACGATGGGTTGCCTCCCACCAAGCGCCGCATTTAACGTCGTGGCACAACGCAAGAAAACTTTACCACTTTTCTCGCCACTTGGATGATATGAATTGAGCACCTAGCTTGGAATCAAGCTTGTGACCACGGGTGGTGGGGGTGGTAAATTGATGATCGAGCCAAGCCTTAATTTCTTCATTTTGCACTTCTTGGCTCTCATGTGAGGAATGTCATTTTGCTTTCTTGGTTCCTCAAATTGTAAGATGCAGGGTATGAATTTTTCCTCCTCGCAAAACTCCATTGATTCGTGTAGTTCAACTTCCGTATCACCACACAATTCCAATGTTGAAAAATGCTTGAAATGTGCCTTCAAACCTTGAACTTGCAAATTTTTTCGGATTTTGACATCCTCATTTTCCCCCGGAAGTCAATTTCAACCAAATTTTCAATCACCCCGGTTGACTCTAATTTCATATTTTTCTCGGCATCACTAACACTCATGGAGTCGGTTGGCGAATGTTCTAAGTCTTGATTCCTCAAAGTAAAGCTCACTCTCACCCTCGGAATTGGACTCTTCTTGGCTTCCATCCACACTTTCAACTTGAGAGGCATGATGAGCCTCCATCAATGCTTGCATTTGATCCTCCAACGTGCGGATGTGCTCATCATTTTGAGTCACTTCATGTTTCAATTCTTCGAGTGCAAAGCTGTGCTTTTCCTCATTTTCAAGAATGACCTCCAACATGAGCATCATCCTTTCATTTTGAGTATTTGAGAGTTTTTCTTGGTTTTGTTCAAGTACCAAGGAAGAATTTTCAACTTCAACCTCCAAGGAAGGTTCTTGGCTATCACTTGCCTCCAAGGCTTGTTGAACCCTTGAAGCTTCAATCCTAGCATCCATTTGTGAGTGAAACCTTTCAAGTGCCAAATCATTTTGGAGACTAGTCTCCAAAAGTTCTTCCAAGGCATTTTGCTCATGGTTTCCTTCTTCAAGTAGGCACTCCAAAATGAGCTTGAACTCTCCATTTCTACCATGCTCAATTTCCTCCACTTCTTCACCCCTAAAGTTTCCATCACAAAAAATAGACTCATCATAGTGGGGGCTTGGGGAAGGGACGGACAAACATACACAATCATACCAATGAACATTTTGACAACCACACCTATCCCAAATACTCCACTCATGGGTTTGATATTGTGCGCACAATCCATCCCCGTGAGAATTTAAACAATTTTGCCACGAGTGTGGTCCTCCACAATAAGGACAAGGGTCATCAAAGTATGAACAACTACCATCCGACCAATTTTCATTATATGATGCCATTTTTTTTTCTTTCAAAAACTAAGAAAATAAGCAAGAAAAATAATTACACAAATATTCACAAGTTTGGATCAAAGCACTTATGCTTATTTCTCAAACAACCTAAATTACGCCAATTGTTCCCCGGCAATGACGCCAAAATTTGATACGCTCAAATTACACCTTAAAATATTGTAAGCGATCAATGTCAAATATAGTAACCCAACAAGGTTGGGATCGAATCCCACAGAGAACAATATGGAGGTGATTAGGAATGTAAGAGAATTATCGCTTACGCGCAATGCCAAACAATTAGATTTTTGTTTTGAAAATGTTTATAACTAAATGCGAAAATATTAACTAACCTAGAAAGCAAGTAAAATGATCAATGGCAACAAGTGTGAGTGCTTCGGGAATTACACTCAAGTAATGATCCAATGTATTTCACGATTTTACAAATATGAGCGAGTTTATGTTAATTAGCCACGGATAATAATTCTCAATTAGATTTTTTCAAAGACTAACAAGACTTCCTAATTGAATTATTCCTAACCCAATTAAGAGATTAGGCACACCCGGATATGGCTACAAGTAGTTCAATCCTATCCCTAGGTAGAATCTATAAAATAAGGGTTAAAGTTTCAAGTTCTTGTTAATTAATCTTTCCCAATCCCAAATTGTCCTTTCCAAAACTAATTCGGAGTTAATGAGCGAGTCCTAGAGTTAGCTAATACCTTTGGAAACATTAAATAACAAGAATAATTAAATTAACAACAACTCGCTTCATAAATATATGAAAATCATTCAATACATAAGCACAACAAGATATTCAATCCACACTTTAAATATGAATATTTTCGTAAACAAGATTCAAGTGTTGGAAATAAATGCTACACACTTAAATTTTCAATACAAATCAAGGAAATGAAGAAACAAACATAAATGAGTAAGAAAACCTTAACCACAAGATTAAAATCTCCAAAACCCAAGTGTGTGTGCAAACCCTAGCTTCCACAAATGTTTTCTCTCTTCTTCAAGACCAAAATATGTTTACAATAAGCCAAAGATATCCCAAAAAGATCTGCCATGTCGTGTATAAGAATGATTTCGGGATAAAAATGTGAAATGCCAAAACTGCCCAGAATTCGCCCAGTTTTATATTCATCGCGATCGCGTAAAAACAGTTGCGATCGCGAAGGTTCAGGTCTTAAAGCTCTGCGATCGCGTGAAGACATTTTGCGATCGCGTAGAATCAACTCTCTAGCTTCTGCGATCGCATGACCATCTTTGTGATCGCGTAGAACACTTCAGAACTGGTGTAATATGCCTTCTCCGTGATCGCGTAAACCTCTTTGCGATCGCGGTTCACATTCTCATTGACTTCTGCGATCGCGAAGAGTATCTGGCTTCAGTCATTTTTCATCATTTTTTCCCATTTTGACTTGGTTTCTTCCATTTCTTCTCCAAATCACATGATACCTGAAAATTGCCAATAATCCTTAGAAATTGCCTGTTTTCTATCAAAATTATACCAAAGTCTAAATATTGAGAGGAGATAAGTTTGTAAAATACCAATTCATCAGGCTCCTTATCCATTCTGCGTCACTGAGCTCGGCTTATTGTACAATCCTCAACGAAGGAATTTCCACCTCAGCGGGAATGACAACTTCAGTACCATAAACCAGCAGATAGGGGGTTGCCCCGATTGACGCGCGGACTGTGGTAGGGTATCCCAGTAAGGCGAATGGTAGCTTCTCGTGCCATTGTTTGTGATTTTCTACCATTTTCCTTAGTATCATCTTGACGTTCTTGTTGGCAGCCTCTACAACTCCATTCATCTGAGGCCTATATGCTGTGGAATTCTTGTGCTTGATTTTGAAAGTCTCACGTTTGTATTTCATTAGATCACTGTTGAGGTTGGCGGCATTGTCAATGATGATAGATTATGGAACCCCAAACTGGAAAACAATCTGGTCACGAACAAAATCCACAACGACCTTCTTAGTCACAGCCTTGTAAGATGTAGCTTCAACCTATTTAGTGAAGTAGTCGATAGCCACCTAAATGAACCGGTTCCCGTTTGATGTGGTGGGATCGATTGGGCCAATGGCATCCATTCCCCAGGCGGCAAAGGGCCAAGTTGAACTTGTTGCATTAAGTCGTTCAATGGCACTTTTATCATATCTGCATGTACTTGGCATTGGTAGCATTTTTGAACATATCGCATGCAATCTGTTTCCATGGTCATCCAAAATTAACCGTCCTTGAGTATCATCTTGGCAAAAACAAAGACATTCATATGCGGGTCATAGGTTCCAGCATGTATTTCCTCGAGAAACTTAGAAGCTTCATTTGCATCGACACGCCTTAATAGTCCCAGATCAGGAGTTCTTCTATAGAGGGTTCCTCCCCTGTGGAAGAAATGATTGGACAACCTCCGAAGCGTGCGTTTCTGAGTACGGTTCGCATGCTCTTAGTATTCACCTTTTGCCAAATACTCTTTGATGTTGTGGAACCAAGGTTTTCCATCCACTTCCTCTTCGACGTGAGCATAATATGCTGGCTGATTATGGATCCTTACTGGAATAGGATCGATGAAGTTCTTGTCTGGGTGTTGTATCATTGATGACAAAGTAGCCAATGCGTCGGCAAACTCATTCTGAATCCTGGGGACGTTCCAAAACTCTATCTTCGTAAACCTCTTCTTTATTTCTTCCACATGATGCAGGTATGGAAATATCTTGGAATTCTTGGTAGCCCATTATCCTTGTACCTGATGCACAAGAAGATCTGAATCGCCGATCATTAGTAGTTCCTGAATGTTCATATCAACAACCATGTTGAGACCTAATATGCAAGCTTCATATTCTGCCATATTGTTGGTGTAGGGGAATCTAAGTTTTGTAGACACTGGATAATGTTGACCAATTTCTGATACCAAGACGGCTCCAATGCCAACTCTTTTGAAGTTCGCCGCTCCGTCGAAGAACATTCTCCAACTGTCGTAGGCTTCATCAATGTCATCTCCTACGAACGATACCTCTTCATCGGGAAAATACATTTTCAAGGGTTCGTATTCTCCTCCCACAGGGTTTTCCGCAAGGTGGTCTGCCAATGCTTGTCCTTTGACCGCCTTCTGAGTTACATAGACGATGTCGAACTCACTTAACAAGATTTGCTACTTAGCCAGCTTTCCAGTAGGCATGGGCTTTTGAAAGATGTATTTCAAAGGATCCATTCTTGATATGAGATATGTTGTATAAGCAGAGAAGTAATGCCTTAGCTTCTGAGCTATCCAGGTTAAAGCGCAGCAAGTACATTCCAGCATAGAGTACCGTGCTTCATAAGGTGTGAACTTCTTACTCAAGTAGTAAATGGACTGTTCTTTTCTCCTTGTCTCATCATGCTGCCCAGAACGCAGCCGAAAGATTCATCTAGCACCACAAGGTAGAGTAGCAGTGGTCTACCTAGCTCTGGCGGGACCAAGACTTGTGGTGTTGATAAGTACTCCTTGATTTTTTCAAAAGCCTTTTGACAATCCTCGGTCCAACTAGTTAAAGCATCCTTTTTCACTATCTTGAAAATCGGCTCACATATCACTGTGGACTGTGCTATGAAACGGCTGATGTAATTGAGGCGTCCCAGGAAACGCATAACATCTTTCTTTCTCTTTGGTGGTGGTAACTCTTGGATGGCTTTGACCTTTGATGGATCTAATTCTATTCCCCTACGGCTGACGATGAATCCCAATAGCTTTCCGTCAGGAACCCCGAATGCACACTTCGCAGGGTTTAACTTTAGGTTGTACTTTCGCAGTCTATCGGAGAATATCCTCAAGTATTCTATATGATCTGTAGACTTCTTGGATTTAATGATTACATCATCTACGTACACCTCTATCTCCTTATGTATCATGTCATGAAAAATATTAGTCATGGCCCTCATGTAGGTGTCCCCAGCATTATTTAGGCTGAACGACATCATCTTGTAACAGTACACCCCCATGGTGTAATGAAGGCTGTTTTCTCAGCTTCCTCCCCGTCCATCCAGATCTGATGGTAACCGGCAAAGCAATCCACAAAATACTGGAGTTCATACTTGGCACAATTGTCGATCAAGATGTGTATATTTGGTAATAGGAAATCATCCTTTGGGCTGGCTCTGTTGAGATCTCGATGATCGACGCAAACTTTGACTTTTCCATCCTTCTTTGAAACTGGAATGATGTTGGCTAACCAAGTTGTATATTCAACTACCCAGAGGACCTTGGCTTTGATCTTCTTAGTAACTTCCTCCTTGATTTTCAAACTCATATATGGCTTGAACTTCCTGAGTTTCCGCTTTACTAGCGAACACATTGGGTTTGTGGGAAACTTGTGGGACATAATGGATGTTCTTAATCCAGTCATATCATCGTATGACCATGCAAAGATGTCCTCATACTCTTTCAAGAACCGAGTGTATTCCTCTTTCTTTGATGGTGACAAATGGATGATGATGCGGGTGTCCATGACGATTTCAGAATTTCCCAAGTTGACTATCTCAGTTTTGTCCAGGTTGGACTTAGGCTTGTTCTCAAAATCCTCTACTTATCTGACGATCTCCTCAGGTATTGCATCCTCTTCTTCTGAATCAATGTTCTTTTGTTGCGTTGTCTCATTACATGTCACGATTGTCGGCTCATCGAGATAGGAAATAGTAATGCTGTAGGGATAAAGATGTGAAAGAAAGTAGTAATAATAAAACATCAAGCCATTTAAAGTAAAAGTAATTTTCAATAATTCAAATAACGTTTTTGGGAACATTGGGAATATTATATAAAACAAAATGCAAATGTGAAATCATTTTTTTTTGGAAAGGATAACAAACAATGTTGTTTGGCCTTGCTACCCCGGGACTCGTCGGGCCCTCAATGGTCTTAAGTCCAGTTCTTGAGTAATGCTCCTCTCTCCACATCTTGTATAGTAGGGCCTTCCTCATCCTCCTGCTCCTCGACGATTACACAACAGTCTATGTCATCATCTTCCAAGAACAGATTCCTTAATTCCGCCAACGCTTCTTCTTCCTCTGATCCCCATGTGATATTGGCCTGATGGAAGGTTTGACTCAAGTGTGGCACGGGTTTCTCAAGAGGGTAGTATGGACCTCGCCATGGTGGTGATCAGTTTCGATATTCCTACCAGGTGTACTGATATCCCAGACCAAAAGTGGTACCATGGCGCTTTGGCTTTATTGGCTTGGATATGCCCTGAAGGTTTCATCCCTTTGCCGGGCTCGTACCTCTCCATGTTAGCATTCTTGCTATCTTGATACTCCACCAATTATCCTTCTCGATCGCGTTAACACGCTCGATGCGATGGTAGGTTTATCTACCTAACTTTCTCATGTTTTCAACCACCGGAATAGTCTGACTAGTGTAAATGTGGTTGCTCCCATCTCCATGGGTGATTACTTCTTGATGGTTCCACTCGAACTTCATAGCTTGGTGTAAAGTAGATGTTACGGCCCCAGCGGCATGTATCCAAGGTCGCCCTATATATCCAATACATGAAACTCCACATCAAACCAAGTAGGACCCATCTGCAAAAAGAGATTAGTTTCTTCGATGGTATCCCTTTGAGACCCATCGAACGCTTTCACATTCATAGTTCCCTCTCATATCTCATGTAGGCCTTTGCCCAACCTCTTCAGTGTTGTCAATGGGAAAATATTGAGGTTGGATCCTCCGTCAATCAGAACTATGGGAATAAACTTGTCTTCACACTGCACTATGATGTGTAGTGCCCTGTTGTGATTCAACCCTTCCAGTGGAAGTTCGTCCTTATGGAAAGTGATTTTGTGGCTCTCTAGCATCTGCCCCACCATATTGGCCATTTCTCCACTAGTGATGTTGTTGGGCACATATGCTTCGCTCAACACCTTCATTAGACCATTCCTGTGTGCCTCAGAATTTTGCAGTAGTGACAGGATAGATATCTGGGCGAGAGTCTTGTTCAAATGATCGACGACTGAATACTCCCTTGCCTGTTCAGTCCTCCAGATGTCATCTGGACCAATTTCAATAATGGGCGGTTTGTTGGAGGCCTGCCTACTGGTTTCTCCCAAATGTTCTTGCGTATAAACCCTTCCCGATATGGTCATTCCTTGTGCAGCGCCAAATTCTTCCATTTTTGCTTTTCCCTTTCTTCTATCTTCGGCCACATAATCCTAGGTTACAACATTGGTACTTAAGGGCGGTGTGGTTTACACCGTCACTGTGAGGGGTGTGGCTACTTCCACTTCAAACGGAACAAGTGTGGCTGTAGGTGGTGCCACTTCTACCTCAAAAGGAACCGATGCGGCTACCTCGACTTCAACCGGTGGCTGTACTTGCACCACGATAGGATTGAGCGTGACTGCAGGTTTCTAAGGATCGTCACCCTCTTTGATAAGTCCAATTGATCCCTCGGGATCCCACTCCTTATCAGTCTCTATCACATTGATCCCTTCGCCCCTATGATCTTGGAGGGGGTTGTTACAGACATTGGCTGCAACTTTCTTTTCCTGGATGACCTTATTGTCAATCAACGTCTGGATCTTATCTTTCAATGTACGACACTCGTCAATAGTGTGCCCTTTCATAAAGGAATGATATGCACAAGTTTTGTTCAGGTTGACCCATTGAGATGAATTCTCCATTGCCACAGCGAGAATAAGGGTGACATAACCAGCAACTTTCAACCTTTTGTACAATTGGCCAATGGGTTTAGCAATGGCAGTATACTGTCTAGGTGGTTTGCGGTCAAAATCAGGTCGGGGTTTCTGGTAATTTGGACGAGTTGGAGGTGACTGAAAGTAGGATGGTTGGGGATTATATGCATTGTAGGCAGCAACTGGTTGAGAATATCTAGGAGGTGAGGGTTGGTATGTGGGTGGAGGCGTCTGGTACACAAATGGAGTTTTTGGCCCTTGGGCAACCATTAGTGTTCCCACTTCTTTCTTCTTCGATATACCACCTGATTGCAATGCATTCTTCGTGGCCTGCAGTGCCTCAAAATTTGTCACCATCCCGCTTTTAATACCTTTCTCGATCCTTACTCCGAGTTTGATGATATCAGAGAACTTATGGTTCTCAATAACCATTAGCCTTTCATAATACGGTGGATCTTGTGCTCTGACAAAGAACTTGTTCATGTGTTCTTCATTTAATGCTTGTCTGACCTTGGCTGCTTCCAACCTCCATCAAGTAGCATACTCGTGGAAGGTCTCGGTTGGCTTCTTATTTAGATTCTGGATATAGAAGACATCCAGTATATTCTCCGTATCAAATCTAAACCTATCCATGAAATTTGCTGCCATGCTCACCCAATTGGCCCACTTATTTGGATTCTGGCTTATGTACTAGGACAGGGCATCTCCAGTAAGACTTCTCGTGAGGAGATTCATTCGAATCCTTTCATCTTTTCCGACCCCCACGAGCTTGTCACAATAAGTCCTCAAATGAACCTTGGGATCACCTGTTCCATCAAACATTTCAAACTTGGGAGGTTTGTAACCCTCCGGTAGTTCCACATCTGGTTGTATGCATTAATCCTCGTAATTCAGACCTTCTATACCTTTACCTCCTTCAACACCCTGAACTCAACTCGTCAATTCTTGAGCTCCTCAGCCATGTTTTTGATGAACAGGTCCTTCTCAGCGGATTCTGGTGTATAGGAGATTGGTTGAGTGGAGTGAGGTAGGGTTTCCACGTATATGGGGTTGTTCTGGTGAATGCCAGGAGTTTGGGTATAGTGATGATCATTGGTAGAGTTTTGGGGTTCGAGGATAATTTGTGGGGTATTTTGGGGAGTATGGTAGGTGGTTTGCTAGTATTGAGGAGGGAGAGGTTGATTTTGATGCGGGGTTGTAGACTGGTGAGGTGCTGGAGGATTCTGCGGGCGTTTGTTGGGTGTGTTCTGAGGTGGTATAGGATTCTGGGTGTTGATGATTGGCATCTGGGATGTTGAGTGTGAGGGAGAGGTTTCCCAGGCTACGGACCTGCTCAAGCTCACTCAGGAGTTCAAGTATTTTCTGCCCGAGTCGCGAAATAACATCATTTGGGGCTTGAGTAGCCCGACCATCGGAAGCTTCCGCATTCTCAACATGTGTAGTGTTGTCCTTTCTGATGCCGTTCAGATCATCCATTTTTTTGCTTTTCCTTTGCCTTTTGGTGGACTAGGAGGAGGAGAAGGTGGAGGGCCCCCGAATCTGGTATGATAAGTTGATGAGGCCAGTATGCGTGAGCCAACCTTTGGGGAATGGGAATAATCAAAAGAAAGAAAAACAAAAAGGTAGCCAAGTCAGTAAGAGTTCTTAAAAGAGCATTTGCGGTATTTTAACACATATTGCGGAAGTAAATTCGTGTCCTAATTTGGGAGCCTCGTAGTGCCCGAGGTATGCCTAGCGACAAGTTGATTTAGAGAACTTAAGTTCCAATAACTACCTCATTTCATTAATGTAAAAATAGATGAATCTAAAACGATACTAAGATAAGATGAGATAAGTCACTACTGGCACTTGGACTTATTACATTTGATAAAGCAAATAAATCTACTCTATTTGGTCTCAAAAGGACCTTCCCCAGGCTTGATCTTCCTAGATCCATCGATCAGGTTCCCCAGTATAGCAAGTATACCCTTGCTAGATGCCCTCATTCGCTTCCCTCAGCATTCTGGAAGTCGTCGGCTCTTTTCCTTGTCTTCTCCTCCAGCTCCAGGAACTCCAGCCTTTCATTAGACTTGATAGCCAGTTCCCTCCATTCATTGATCAGCCTCATGTCTGTCTTGTGTATCTCCAGATGATCGGCCTCGGAGTCATGAATCCTTTTGCGCATCTTGTTGTATTTCACTTGGGCTTCAGCATCTTCGTCTATGACCCTAATTTCCCGACCGATTCCCAGCTCAACTATCCCTGCTAGGATGTCTTCCAACCATGATAGGTAAAATCGTACATGCCCTGCGTGATACTTGTCTGGCTCGATGGTTTCCCTTTCTACAATAATCCTTGAGTTCCACATATGCTGAGCTTCACACTTGTATAGGATGTCGTCATCTTGAAAATCTTTTCGGTAATGACTCATTTTTGCAACCCGCGGTATGACCTGCTTCCTCCATGCCTGTCTCATAACCCTGATGAGAACATAGCGGTATATACCTCTTAACTCGATCAACATGAAGTGCGGAGCGTCCCTGGATCTAATGATGAACTCTTCAGTGGGAACCATTGAACATCCATTGGACCTGATCCTCAGTCAAATTGTCGAAAAACTGCACCCATTTTGTAGAACTTTCTCGTTGAGCAAACCTATCCGGCATGTAAATCATTCTCTTAGGGTGATGAAGCTATATGATCATTCCCACCCTTCGTGGAAACTCTTGACGGTATTGACCCATTTTGAAATGCTCCAATAACCAAATCTGTAACAACAAATTACAACCTTCGAAGTATTTGAACCCCTTGTGGAAGTGGTCCAAGGCCCGATAGATGTCAACTATGATCATAGGGACAATGTTATATGTTTGCCCCTTAATTCCCTCCATTAAAGTTTCGGCTACCATAGCCAGTCTGGTGTGAATTATGTCCCCTTACATTGGGAACACCATCATACCCAGGAAGCAGACAACGAACACAAAAACCCTGCGGTGAATATGACCTAAGAAAGTGATAGAGAATTCATCATGGAAGATATGGTAGGACTTGCTATGACCGTATCGTTCATAGAGGTAGTCAAAGGGCATGTAGGACTTCTTCAAGCATTCCAAATCGTCATTCTTTTTCAAGCGCATCATCTTCAGAAATCCCCTAGCGGTACGGTTTTCTGGCAACAATAAACCAGGACTGTCCCAAGGTATCCCGATGAATCCCCCTATTTCTTCCAGGATAGGGGTTATTTATATGTTCCCAGAGCGAAACACGGATCTTTCACTATCCCAGAACATCATGGCAGCTTCAATCAACATATTATTTGGTTGGATGTCAAACAAAGAAGGCAAATTTCCATGGACCTTCTTCACATGTTTTTTGTCACTTGAGGAAAGATCTTCCCACCAATCTAGCAGCAATGGTGGTATACTACGGACCATGCCGAACCTGGGGACTTCGTGCCTCATTTTTTCTGCAAAACTAACAAGGTTAGGCTCTTTCCCCCTACATATTCGACCTTTTATACATTAGTGATTAGTATATTGGCACTTATTTCTCCAAATTAATGCACAGATCTTGGTTGTGTCCGTTGGGATTATGGAAACCCGGTGGACTTTTGGACAAGGCTTGTCTTAAAGGGTTATTATGTGGACAACATATTAACCCTGGATAGGTTTGACCATGATGCATGTACAATTAATCGGAGTAAGGTTTATATAAAGGTCTAGACCGGTACCCTCAAGCGGACAACTTGAGGGGGAAAGGCACGTAACCGTCGACTGCATCGTTGATCGACTAGTTTTACCGCAAATAAGCCTTTCTGAATTAAAGGGGTGATATATAGGAAGAGCGCAAACACTCATCAAGCGTTGCTATATGATTGATTACGCACGAGTGGAATATGATGTTGAGCATAATTTATGCAGCAGTAAATAACATGTTGTCACATATTTGCACGTTAAAAAGAATGATAAATGTGGTATTTAATAATTGAAAGGCGTTTAAGAAAGGAAAACAAGGAAACAAGTAAGTTTCTGTGTTGATACCCAATTTTTCCTCAAATTATTTTAAATTTGCATATATACCTTCCAAAATCACTTTTTATAATAATTGGTATTTTTCCATAATTTTCCATATTTTTATTAATTTCTTTTCTAATTTATTCAATACTTTATATTCAACATTTATTCATGATTACATTATAAATAATTTCAAAATATTTCCTAGCTCAATATATCATTTGTAATCCTATTAGGATTTAATTATTTCATAAATTAGCCAATTTGGCATTATTTGGCTATAATTACAACAATTTTGTAATTATAGCCTAATTGTACATTTTATACCATCTTAATTCAATAGTTAGCCATTTTATATTTTAAATATTAGTTAATTACCTTAATTTCACCTATTTAGCCTCAATTTCATTTTATCTAATTATTAGCTATTTTTATTAATTATTTATCTATTCAATTGGGCATTTAACAATTAGCCTTTCTTATTTAAATTATAACCTAATTTGGTCTAATCCCAACCCCAATTAAAACAAATCCAATTACACAACCCAATACCCAACCCAATCTCTAAAACCCACCCGACCCAACGTTTGATTAAGTCCTGGCCGTTGATCAACGACCCAAAATCGCCATTTCCTAATTTAACCCTAAAGACTATCCCCCTCCCATCCTCATTTTCCCGATCTCATTTCTCTCACAATCTCTCTAGTTCTCACTGGTTCTCTCTAGAACCTTCTCGTCTCCTCCTCTCCGGTGGAGTCCGTTCATCTCCTCCGGCCACCTCCCTTGCCGGAAGTTATGTCCTCTCGTCATCTCCTGGCCCTTGCTTCACCCCACGCTGGTCTGATGATACCTTGAGGCCCTCAGGTGAACCTGGAGCGGTTCAACTCCTACCCATGGTCTCTCATGCCATTTTTCGGCCACCTTCGGTCGTTTGAGTAAGATCTGTGACTTCTCTGGCTAAGGCTCGTGACATTTATAAGGTTTTCTTGTTCTCTCTAGGTTATATGAAACCCTAACTCCTAATATTTTCCTATTTCTTTTAGATCTGTCTTAAATCTGTGTATGTTATGAAGCGTTTTACATGTTTCCTTCAAAGAAACCTTCCTATTTCTAAATGTTCCTTCATATCAAAATTAGGGTTTCATAACCCCTCTTTCAAAACCATTTTTTCGCTTTTACTATCATTCTACGATTCTTTCTATGATTCAACGATTTATTTGTTTCTTTTCATTTTGACTTATTATGCTGAAAACCCTAGGTTTTCCTAAATTCTGAGTCTATCTTTGACTAATATGTTCGTTTAAATGCATGAACTCTTATTTCTCATAAATGTTTAAGTTTCCTGTGATTTTACCCTGTTTTTGCTCATTAGGGTCTCTGATTATGTTCTCTTTTGCTTATATCATGTTCGTCCCGTTTAATCCCCTTAGTGTTACTGCTTTGTCTCTAAACCTGTATGATTTTGCTACTATAGACACTAGGGTTTTCGACTCTTTAATTCTCTTTGTTCGTTTAAATCTGTGATAAACCTCGAATCCCTAATTCTTTGTGATTCTTTGCCTTGCTATGCTTTTGCTTGCCTATTATTTGCCTAATTGATTTTGTTCCTGTTCGAATCCTTGACTCTCTACAACTTTACTTTTTTAGGGTTCCTGATTTATTATTTGCACCCCTGATTCCTTGAGATTTGAAGAACCTTATTCTTACTGACTTCCGACTTTTAACTTAGTTTCTTACCTGGTTACATGATTAATTGATTATTATTTCCTTAATTGATATCTTCTGAACCTAGTCCTAATTGCTTACTTGTATCGTGTTAAAACTGTTTCCTTGTGTGTTGTATGCATAAAAACTTTCCTTAATTGTTATTTTGCCTAATAGCCGTTTAAGTTTAACCCCTTCAATTAGGGGGATACCTAATTACCTGCTATACTTACACTGTCTGGATATTCCCTCAAGCTATATATGGTCTCTTTCCTTATTTTGTTGCCCACCGTTTGAATAATTCCCTTAATTAGGAGATACTTGTACTGATTGTGTGCTGACTGATACTCAGTCCCGCAATCACTGGTTAATTCTGATTCCTACCTTATTTGTCAGAATGTTCAAAACTATATATATGCATTACCTCTCATTGACACAGACACGAACTAATATGTGCAACTCTCTCTCTCACAACTAAACTTGCTCTCTCTATTCTCTCTTATGTGCTACTTGCTACTACTCTAAGTTAGTCGGCTACAAGCCAAGGCTACCTACTATGCATCTCCTATTTTTTGCTTTGTGTTACTGCTTTCTGCACCCTAACGGTATGTTCTAATTTAGATTTCAGTCTTCAAACCAATATGTTTCTATTACTGTTGCAATTCATTGTGTTTCCAATCTGCTTGTATCTATTATTCTGTTGTTCAACATGTAACTAGGATCTTGGATTTTATCTGGTACGTCATGTTTGCCTTATTTATTAGCATGCCTTTGTGTGTCCAAACCTGCCTTCATGCAAACCTTTCTGCTTATGTTTGGTATAGTAGTTTGGGTAGACTCTACTGTCTTGAACTGTTTGGTCTTGTTATGTTAGTATAATTCTATGCTTTACTGTGTCCCCAATCCCCTGAATCCCCTAAACTGTTGGTTGTGTGCTGCCTATTACATGTTTTTCATCATGTGTTCTATGTGTGCCCAATCCCTAATACCCCTGTGTGAAAGTTTGGGTGCTGAACCTGCCTTGGTTCTTTTGTTCTATGTGTGATGCTGAACATGTTTTTGGTTTTGAGTTTGGCCTGTTGCTTGTTGATTGCCCTGCTCTTCTCAAATCTGTTTTATTAAGACAACTCTCTCCCATTTTATAAAACTATTTCAATTGAGTCTCTCTTTTAAAAACTATTTTCTTACTTAAACTCTCCCAAAACTATGTTGAGCTCTATCACCTTACTCTTAGACCACTAGGTTCTGCCCCTTTTGTGTGAGCATTGCTTTGGGACCCTTGAGCTCCCTCTGAACTTTGACACACAAGAGCTGGCCTTTCCACACTACACTTACTCTATTTGAGGTCCTTAGGGAACTCTGACACACCCGGATTATGATAAAGGTTGTGAAACAATACATGGCATGGAGGACCTGGAGACTTGGGCCTATTATGAAGGCTCCCTATAGTTAACTTCTTTTTTTCTTACTTTTAGTTATTGTAATTCATATTCAGAGCCCTGTAATAATTATTTGTAAAGACAACTATGGGGTTGGATAGTGAAATGGGTGGGTGATATGCATGATGTAGTATAATTAAGGGTAGAGATCATGTTTCTAGGTTTACTTTTCTCTATGCGCAATAGCAACCATGTTTAGGTACAACATGCCAAGCATGCCATGCATATCATGTTACTTAGGATTTATGGGTATTGTATTCAGCATCTCATTACGCTTAGAAATCCTGTCTATAGGGTAAATAACAACAACAAAATGGCTATTATAATATTCTTCTCATGTCTACCTGTCCTGAGATATCATTTAGAAATACTGCCTTAGAATAAATAATGTTAACAAAATTGCAATCATGTCTCATCATGCCTACGCACTTAGAGATCCTATTTCTAGGTAAACAACATTAAAAACTATCACCAGTGCTATTCCTGAAATTGTGCATAATGCTATGGTTCTATGTGCATTTAGAGATCCTGTCTTAGCGACTGCATAAGCATCATTTTGCATTAGACAACATGTTATAGGGTGACACTCATCTAACCACACTTAGTATAAATACAAAACAGTCTTCCTGTTCTAACAAATTGGTAACTTAGTCTTTGAGTATCTGCAACACCTAGAATTACATACTATTAAGTTATCAATAAAGCTGGACAACTGCTGCATATTATTCTACACGCCTAGGCAAACCTTAGATAATCAGCCATAAAAATAAAACCAAAACTGTCTCTGTGATTATGTATAACTGTCAGCATGTTAAAATCAGTAGGCAAGCTTGATTAGGACTTCCTCTCTGAGTTATGTAATCTGACTCTGCTATTATCCCTTAGACATTATGCTTAGGATCAGAATCTGAATTTAAGACCTTAATTGTGTATGAGACATGTTTTTTATGTGCAATATATGTGGAGGTATACTTGAGCCTTTATCTGGTTTCCATGCTTTTTCCCCTTAATTGAAGTCCTATCTGTTTTCATTATGTGTCGCCTTAGTAATTTTAACCTTTTAAAACCTAAGGCTCTGCCTGTAACAATCCGACCGGTCATTTTGCGTTATAGGACCCCGTTCCCCTGAATGAGACTTCCCGTAGTGGCTTTTTATGATTTAGGACATGTGGGGACGGGTGGTCGGGATTCGGAAGAGTTTAGAGTAGTATAAGAACACTTAGTTCCTTAAGGTTGGCGTTTAAGGCCAAGTTTGACTTCGGTCAACATTTTGAGTAAACGACCTCAGAATCGAGTTTCGACGATTCCGGTAGCTTCTTAAGATGAATTCAGACTTGTGCGTATGTCCGGAATGGGTTTTGGATAACCGAGAGCGTTTCAGCCCCAAATAGCGAAATAAGAGTTTCCTTAAGTTCAAATTGAGGTTTGGAACGTGTTTTTGTGTTATCGAGGTCCGCACAGAATTCCCAGACCGGGAATAGTTCCGGTATGTCATTTATGACTTTCTTGCAAAATTTGGTGTCATTCCGAGTAGTATAGGTAGGTTCGGCCCATTGAAAGCGAATTTTAGAACTTGAAGTTCAAAGTTTGATTCAATTTGGTTTTGGGGTCAGATTCTTAGTTTCGTTGTTGTTTTTCATGTTCCAAAAATTCGAGCGAGTCCGTATCATGAATAAAGACTTTCCAGTGCCTTTGGACGGGGTCCGGGGGGGCTCGGGTGAGTTTCGGACCCCTCGGAGCTAAATGCTAAAAACCAGAAATTTCCAGGTTTGGTTTCCTTCTTCGCGTTCGCGGGTTGGCGGCTGTGTTCGTGAAGAAGAAGTTGGGATGGGGCAGTTGAAGCTCTACGCGTTTACGAAGTTTTCCTCGCGTTCGCTATGGGTTGGGACTCTGACCATCGCGTTCGCATCCTGGTTCCCGCGTTCGTGATGTGTAAGCGGCTGGCCCATGCCAGTTGTTCTTCGCGTCCGCAGAGACCCCACCGCGTTTGCATAGGTTTGGCCCGGCTAGCCTTCGTGATGGTGGGCCCCGTTATGTGTTCGCATAGAAGGGCCTTCAGGGGCCTGGGCCATTGGCCTTCACGAACGCGGTGCCCCTGTCGCGTTCGCGATGAAGGGGCAGCTGAGCAGTGGCTTTTAATAACGGGACTTAGTCCCTTTTAAGCCAATTTTCTTCACTTGGGGCGATTTTGGGAGCTTTCAAAGAGGAGATTTTACCTAGAAACTGTGAGGTAAGTAGTTCCTACTATAAATTAAGTTGAATACTTGAATTCTTAGGTAGATTAACACACTAATTAGTGGCAAATCATGGGTTAGAGTAAAAACCTAGGTTTTTTGAAAAATGGGAGAATTACCAAGGAGTTTTCCATGAAATCATACAAAAACTATATATTATTGATCCTTAGGCTATGGGTGAGTGTTTCCTTCGAAAACTTTCGAAATCCGAGCATGTGGGCTCGGGGGTGTATTTTGAGATATTTCAAAGTAGGCTAAAATGGTTAATTAAATACGGAAATTTCATGCCTTTGAGTATAATTTAATATAAATATGCATCAATTGACTAGTTTCGAGTCCTTGGAAGATGAGTTTGGAGTTTCGGGCGCATTCTTGACCCGAAAATTAGGCTCGGCACGAGGTGAGTCTCCTTTCTAACCCTGTAAGAGGGAATTGTCCCCATAGATGATTATAAATAATTGCATGTCCTTATTTGTTGGGGTTACGCACGCACGAGGTGAGTAGGGTCCGTGCGTAGCTACTACTATATTATGTTGGGTAGTTTTATAACTCACAAGCATGCTTTTATGTGCGTTGTATGTGACCTTAAATGTATTTTGAGTTGCTTAATATCCTTGTTATAACTGTAGAAATTCTTAAAAATGGCCCCTTTTGAGTAAAAAATACCCCGAGACTTAAAACATAAAATTTTCCAGAATTGCGATTTTTGCGACGCACTATGCGATCGCATAACAAGTATGCGGACCGCATAGCGGTCGCATACATGGACAAACTTCTGTCCAATTTGAGGACAACTATGCGGCCCAAGATGCGATCGCATTTTGGGAATGCGAACCGCATAGTTGTCGCATACATAGACAACCTTCTGTCCAATTTGAGGACAACTATGCGGCCCAAGATGCGATCGCATTTTGGGAATGCGAACCGCATAGTTGTCGCATACATAGACAACCTTCTGTCCAATTTGAGGACAACTATGCGGCCCAAGATGCGATCGCATTTTGGGAATGCGAACCGCATAGCTGTCGCATACATGGACAACCTTCTGTCCAATTTGAGGACATCTATGCGGCCCAAGATGCGATCGCATTTTGGGAATGCGGACCGCATACCTGTCGCATCCTTGCACCTCCATTTTCACGGAGGAGGTTATGCGACGCATTATGCAATTGCATAACATGTATGCGGACCGCATAATGGTCGCATACCAGGGTTGTCCGGTTCCCCTTTTGGCCCATTGGAGGGCCAACTATGCGACAGGAATGCGGACCGCATAGCAGGAATGTGATCGTATTCCTGACCGCATTCCTGCTTCGGGGCTCTTTTAATTTCTAATTTTGCACCCGACCCCCAGTTAAAAATAAAACACCCCTCCCCTTCATTTTTACATGCATCTGAACAAAATAGAGAGAAGTGAGAGTGGGTTCTAGAGAGAGAAGTCCCATCTTCCCCAAATTGATTCTTCAAACATCACTCAGGCCCGGAAATTATCGAGTAATCTTTATCTTCTTCACTATAAGAGGTAAGTCCTCACCCCATTTCCTTTTAATTCTTAGGTTTTAGCTAAAAAGGGATAGAACACATGAGTTAATTGTGAAAATAAGAGATAAGACTTGCATGCATGTGAATAATCTTCCATAACCTAGTAAAGGGAAGCTAGTTAAAGCAATCTTTCACTAAAAAGGTTTTAGTTAAGCTAAGGGACCACATGGTGTTTGATAAAATGCTCAATTAAATTCAAGATTCCTAATTCTAAGTGAAATATGTCACATTGTGGACTAGATTAACGGTGCTAGGCGGTTCGGTGAATTGTGATAGATATTAAAGGGGAATTTCGACTCGAGGTATATGTGGCAAACTTTAATCTTTGTACAGTCACCTTGTTGGTGTCCGAGGACACGGTAAGAATTTCTTGGTTGAGCATATGTGAATTGATTGTCCGGATGTGTTGAGGTGTAAGATTTCATTCCCTGATTTTCTTAGTTGATTACCATGCTAGTTGTGATTGTGAAACGTGATTCCCTGTGCTTATCCTATCATGTGTAAGGCTAGTTAAACGTTCAAATATGTTGATATGGGAGTATGTGCTACTAAATGAAAGAATGTTAATGTACCCTAATGTGGGAATGTATTTAATTGCTAAAGGCCGTGTGAGGACAATGATGAACAGAAATTGTGAATTGAATTAGTTGAGTTAAATAATTTTGGCAAGACCATATATGAATAACTTTTTGGTAAGGATCATTGTGCCTTGATTTCACATAGTTATGGGTTGATATGAACTTATGTTCTTGATGATGAAGATCCCTGTGACTTAATTGATTGGTTGTTGTTGCTATCAAATGTGAATGTACAGTGGGATCGGGTTGCACGCCGCAACACGAAGTAATAAGGGTGGAGAGGTAATAAAGGTGAGATGTGATTGTACGGTGGGATCGTGTTGCACGCTTCAACACGAAGTAATAAGGGTGGAGAGGTAATTAGGGTGAAATGTGAAGGTACGGTGGGATCGGGTTGCGCGTCGCAACACGAAGTAATAAGGGTGGAGAGGTAATAAGGGTGAAATGTGAACGGATGAATAATTGAAATGAGTAACTGTGAAATCTTCATTGTGATTTTCTTTATATTTACGTGGTATCTGTGTGGTTGCCCTGACTGTCTTCCAATTGTGTACTATTTGATTTTACTTAGAATAAACTTTGTTCATACATGCTAGTACTTTTCAACGGTATTAACGTCCCTTTTGCCGGGGGCGATACATCTTTTATATGGATGTATGTGGTTTCATAGCAGGTAGCTCAGCCCGCCGTTAGTGCTACCTCCTATTCATCTTTCCAGCAGTTCTGGCGAGCCCCATTTCCTCTCGGGGCCGTGTGTGGACTATATCATTCTCTTTTGCTTATGTTGTAAAAGGTATAGCCGGGGCCTTATTACCGGCAAGTTTATGTAAAACTCCTAATACTCTTAGAGGCTCCGTAGACACTGTGTGGGTTGTATATATGTATATTTTGGGCGGTAGTTGTACTCACTCGTAGTTGGGGATCGCATCGGAAAAGTTGTATGTATTATATATGTTTTTGGATAATTGAATGTTGAAAGTTAAAAGAGGAAAATGAACTTATGTTGTAAATCGTACTTTGTATCTAAATTGGCTAATTCTTATGGAACAATGTATATTATGAACATGGGGTAATGCGTTGGGTAGGAAAGGAAATCCAGGTCCGTTGACTGGGTTCATCCAGTTAGGCGCCGGTCTCGTCCCTCGGTTTTGGGGCGTGACAAACTTGGTATCAGAGCCTAAGGTTTTATAAGTGTCCTAGGATGTCTCGGAGCCGTGTCTAGTATATCCCTTCTTATCGGTGTGTTCTCGAACACATCTATAATTAGGGGGCTGCATGGACATTTAGGAAAATACCCTTTCATTGTTACTCTGTATCGTGCGATGAAGTGGAAGGTGAGAATATCTTTATCTAACTCGTGCATTGTCCTAATTTCTAGTAAATGGCACCCAAGAAGAGAGCTCGACTCGGCCTAAAGGTCAATGCCACCCCAAGTGTGGCCATAAATCCCTTATCTGATGGTGCGGGTGACGGTGATTCCCCGACCCTGAATCTGCCTGACCCTTCCATTCCAGTCCAATCTGTTCCAATTCCTGCTCCGGCAGAGGGTGCCACAGTCCCTCCCGCTGATGTTCCTGACCCTTCCTCAGTCCCAGCTTCCGGTCCCAGTGTTTTTGATGGGGACCTCAGGGGAGCTATTCAGATGTTGACTCAGCTAGTGGCATCTCAGGCCCAAAGATCACATGATTCCCCTTCTTCCTCTAGCGAGCAAGGTGATTCTTCGGGTTCCAGAGTCAACCGGTTTCTGCGGCTAGCCCCTCCAGAGTTCACCGGCACCGACCCAGAGGCCGATCCTCAGGATTTTATAGATGAAATGTACAAGACACTCCGGGTTATGAGGGACACTGAGACAGAGGGAGTTGAGTTAGCTTGCTATCGTCTAAAGGGAGCAGCAAATTCATGGTCCGAGATGTGGGAGAGTTCCCGTGGGGAGGGGAGCCCTCCGGCGAGGTGGGATGAGTTTGTAGATGCTTTTATGGATCATTTCTTGCCTGGCGAGACTAGGGCAACCCGTGCTGTAGAGTTTGAGTTCCTTAAGCAGAGCAACATGAGTGTGTGGGAGTACCATATGGAGTTCATGCGCTTGTCCAAGTATGCTATCCACATGATGCCGACTATGGAGGCTAGAGTTCATCGGTTTATTCGGGGCCTTGGTCCCTTGGTTGTCAATGAGGCTGTTATAGCTGCTTTGCACTCAAATATTAACTATGGAAAGATTGTGGGATTCACCCAGGCTACGGAGGCTCGGAAATTGAAGATAAGAATGGAGAGAGAAAGTGGTAGTAGGGCCCGGTCAGCAGGCAACCCTGGGAGTTCAGTTGGAGGTGGGAGATCAGCCTTTGGGAGAGGGTCATCAGGGCCATCTCAGTCCTATGCACAGTCCTCAGCCAGTGCGCCACCATCAAGGCACAGTTATCAGTAGGGAGGTCGCTTTTGGACCAGGTTCAGACAACAGGAGGTTCCATCAATCGGGTCGTTCAGGTGGGAGGTTCTAGCAGTAGCGGAGGGCCCCATGCCCTAAGTGTGGGAGGTTTCATTCTGAGCCTTGTTACTTGGATATACCGGTGTGCTAGGGACGCAGAGAGAGAGGCCGTGTTCAGAGACACTGTCGTGCACCTAGCCAGGGCATAGGTAGGGGTACTGCTCATCCGTCCAGTTCTTCGACCGCTACATCTTCAGCACGCCCTCCAACTCCACTAGGGCGCGGTGCAGCTTGGGGTGGAGCACGGGGTCAAGGGGGACCCAGTCAATTCTATGCTTTGAGTGGTCGCCAGAGTGTAGAGGCTTCTCCAGATGTTGTCACAGGTATTCTGACTGTTCAATCACATGATGTTTATGCTCTTATTGATCCCGGGCCTTCATTGTCATATGTCACTCCATTTATTGCTTCACGTTTTGGGATAGAACCGGAAATAACTTCATGAGCCGTTCTCTGTGTCGACTCCGGTTGGTGATTCTATCATAGCCGCGCGAGTCTATGGGAACTGTGTTGTCACGGTGTGTGGTCGAGATACCATGGCCGATCTGATTGAGCTAGTAATGGTAGATTTTGATGTTATCATGGGGATGGATTTGCTCTACTCGTGCTTTGCTAAACTCGACTGCCGAACTAGTATTATGAGGCTCGAGTTTCCTAATGAACCGGTTATTGAATGGAAAGGGAATGATGTTGTTCCCAGAGGTAGGTTTATTTCCTATCTTAAGGCCTCCAAGATGATCCGGAAGGGGTGCATCTATCATTTGGTCCGGTTTGCGGACACCACTTCTGAGGTGCCTGCTCCTGAGTCCATGCCGGTTCTGAATGAATTTCTTGAAGTATTTCCGGATGAGCTCCCTGGAATTCAACCAGATAGAGAGATCGATTTCGGGATTGATGTATTTCCGGATACACATCCAATATCTATTCCACCTTACAGGATGGCGCCAACAGAATTGAGAGAGCTAAAAGAACAATTGAAAGATCTATTAGAAAAAGGTTTCATTCGGCCAAGCGTGTCGCCATAGGACGCACCGGTTCTTTTTGTCAGAAAGAAGGATGGATCGCTTCGGATGTGTATTGATTATCGGCAGCTCAACAAGGTCACCATCAAGAACAAATACCCATTGCCTCGGATAGATGATTTATTCGATCAATTGCAAGGTGCTAGGTTCTTCTCAAAGATTGATTTACGGTCCGGATATCACCAGTTAAAGATCAGGGAGCGGGATATTCCTAAGACTACCTTCAGGACTCGTTATGGGCACTTTGAATTTTTGGTAATGTCCTTTGGGCTAACCAACGCCCCAACAACTTTTATGGATCTTATGAATCGGGTTTTCAAACCGTTTCTTGACTCCTTTGTGATTGTCTTCATTGACGATATCCTTGTTTATTTCCGGAGTCGGGAAGATCATGCTAATCACCTCAGGGCAGTTCTACAGACTCTTCATCAGCACCAGTTGTATGCAAAGTTTTCAAAATGTGAATTTTGGCTAGAATTAGTCACCTTTTTGGGCCATGTTGTTTCCAGGGAAGGGATTCAGGTTGATCCCCAAAAGATCGCAGCGGTGAAGGATTGGCCTAGACCAACGACCCCGACAAAGATTCGCAGTTTCTTGGGTCTAGATGGGTATTTTTGGAGGTTCGTGGAGGGATTCTCTACTCTCGCCTCCCCATTGACTAAGATGACACAGAAAGCAGTTAAGTTCCAGTGGTCCGATGCTTGTGAAAAGAGTTTTCAGGAATTGAAATCAAGATTGACTTCGGCGCTAGTGTTGACCTTGACAGAAGGTTCAGAGGGGTTTGGGGTTTATTGTGATGCTTCGAGAGTTGGTTTGGGGTGTGTGTTGATGCAATGTGGCAACGTTATAGTGTATGCTTCAAGGCAACTCAAGAATCACGAGAAGAATTATACGACGCATGATTTGGAGCTCGCGACAGTTGTGTTTGCATTGAAAATCTGGCAGCATTATCTTCATGGGGTCCATGTGGACGTGTTCACAGACCATAAGAGTATGCAGTATTTATTCAAATAGAAGGAGTTGAATTTAAGACAACGGAGGTGGTTAGAATTGCTCAAAAACTATGACATGAATATTTTGTACCATCTAGGAAAAGTGAATGTGGTAACCGACGCTCTTAGTCGGAAATCCATGGGTAGCTTGGCACATTTGGAAGCCGGTCAGAGGCCTTTGGCACTAGAGGTTTACCAGTTGGCTAGTCTAGGGGTCTGTCTTTCGACCTGAGATGAAGGGAATGTCGTGGTGCGTAATGGAGCAGAGTCTTCACTTGTAGCGGAAGTTAAGGAAAATCAATTCAGAGATCCAACATTGGTAGTTGAGAGAGGCAATTTTTGAATCACAAGATGTCAGCACTTTCATTCGGCAATGATGACGGTGTCTTGCGGTGTCAAGGGAGGCTATGTGTTCCGGATGTGGATAATCTTCGGGAGAGAGTAATGGCAGAGGCTCATAATTCCAGCTATTCTGTTCACCCAGGTTCTACGAAAATGTATCGCTATCTTAAGGAGATTTATTGGTGGAATGGTATGAAGAGAGGTGTAGCGGACTTTGTGGCTAGGTGTACGAATTATCAGCAAGTGAAGGCCGATCATCAAAGGCCCGGTGGGTTGACGCAGCTTATGGAAATACCGATGTGGAAATGGGAAATGATCAATATGGACTTTGTGGTAGGGTTACCTCACACCCCGCGCAAGTTCGACTCAATTTGGGTAATAGTGGATTGACTCACAAAGTCGGCGCATTTCTTGCCAGTCAAATCTCATGATACTACAGAACAGTACGCTCAGTTGTATATCAACAAAATAGTAAGACTCCATGGCACTCCAGTTTCTATTATCTCGGATCGAGGGGCTCAGTTCACATCTAACTTTTGGAGAAAATTTCAACAAGGTTTGGGTACTCAGGTGAATCTCAGTACAACTTTCCACCCAAAGACGGACGTTCAAGCGAAGCAGACTATTAAGACGCTTGAAGATATGTTGCAGGCTTGTGTTTTATATTTCAAGGGTAGCTGGGATGATCACTTGCCGCTTATAGAGTTTGCTTACAATAACAGTTTCCATGCTAGTATTCAGATGGCCCCATTTGAGGCATTTTCCAGAAGGAGGGGTAGGTCTTCGATTGGATGGTTTGAGGCTGGTGAGGCGGAATTGTTAGCACCGAATCTTGTGCACCAAGTTATGGAAAAAGTTAGAGTCATTCAGGAGAGGATGAAAACTGCTCAGAGTCTCCAGAAATCATATGCGGACGTTCGTCATCGAGATTTGGAGTTTCAAGTAGATGATTGGGTATTCTTGAAGATGTCTCCCATGAAGGGGGTGATGCGGTTTGGGAAGAAAGGGAAATTGAGTCCGAGGTATGTCGGGCCATATCAGATCCCTCAAAGGATAGGGCAGGTAGAGTATAGGCTGGAATTGCCCCCTGAAATGTCATTAGTGCATCCAGTGTTACATGTGTCCATGCTAAAGAAGGTAATTGGAGATCCATCTGCCATCGTTCCTGTTGAGACCATTGAAATTAATGAAGAATTGTCATATGAAGAGGTTCCAGTTGCTATTCTTGATAGGCAAGTCCGTAGATTGAGAAATAAAGAGATTGCTTCTGTTAAAGTGTTATGGCGAAGTCAACAAGTCGAGGAAGCCACGCGGGAAACGGAAAATGAAATGAAAGAGAAATATCCCCACTTGTTTGAATAAGTCTAGTAGTGATCGTGAGAGCTGTCATCTCTACGCAATTATATGTTGTGTCAAATTTTGTGCAAAAGCACCCCATTCCCCCCCTAAATGCCCTACTCTTGTAACATCTCAAGTTGTGCCATATTTGTGTATATTGTGATTATTTGGATAATGTGAAACTCCTTGAAGTAAGCTAAAGTATGTGCAATTCATGTGATAGCTAAATGGTAAGCAAGTTGTGGTGTTAACTGAATTATGTATAGAAAGTTGAAGTAATTGAGTTATATACGATTTGATGAGATGACTGAATTATGTGCAAGTTGTTGGAGTAATTGAAAATGAGTGAAAATGGTTAACAATGTGTTTCAGGGGCTCTCTGACAGGTAGATAGGCCTAATTACAAAGGAAACTCTGGCAAAATTTTCAGAAAATATCAGAGTTAGTGAAAATTTGGGGGTTAGCATATTGTGTTTCCAAAAAAAGGATTCCCCGATCCTCATTCGAGGACGAATGATTTTAAGTGGGGGAGGATGTAAAGACCCGTAAAATTTTATGTCTAAAATAATGGCCGAATAGGTCCCTGTGTTGTGATAACTGTAGAAATTCTTAAAAACGGCCCCTGTTGAGTAAAAAGTACCCCGGGACTTAAAACATAAAATTTTCTAGAATTGCGTTGTTTTGCGACGCACTATGCGATCGCATAACAGGTATGCGGACCGCATAGTGGTCGCATACATGGACAACCTTTTGTCCAATTTGAGAACAGCTATTCGGCCAAAGATGCGATCACATTTTGGGAATGCAGACCGCATAGCTATCACATCCTTGCACCTCCATTTTCGCGGAGGAGGTTATGCGATGCATTATGTGATCGCATAACATGTATGTGAACTGCATAATGGTCGCATACCAGGGCAGTCCGGTTCCTCTTTTTGGCCCATTGGAGGGCCAACTATGCGACATGAATGCGGACCGCATAGCAGGAATGCGACGCATTTCCTGCTTCGGGGCTCTTTTAATTTCTAATTTTGCACCCGACCCCAAGTATAATAAAATACCCCTCCCCTTCATTTTTAACATGCATCTGAACAAAATAGAGAGAAGTGAGAG
>ML295305.1:596-19412 GCA_005239495.1 Nicotiana undulata
TTCAGTATTATTTCTCAGTTGTATTGATGTTAGTAGCTCATGACTGCGTGACTCCAGATCCTAGATTGATTGTTGGAGCCTATGTTCTTCTATTAGACTGTTTTAAATGATTAAAATTTCCGTATTTCTATGAGTTGAGCCAATAATGAGTAAATTTCTCTAGTAAATGAATTGAGTATTGTTGTGGCGGTTGGCTAGCCTGGTTCCACGACAGGCGCCATCACAACCCAGAAACGGGTCATGACAGGATAACACTTTAATCTGACAGGTTTAGCAAAAGATCTAAAGAATCGAGCAGTTTCGTGAAGAGGTCGATATGATGAAGGCGGATACTTTGGGATGAAAATAAAATATGGACTGCCTTTCCTCAGAAGAAGAGGTTGCTCGAGCCCAACTGTCGTCATCTAAAATTTAGCTTTAGGGCATGAAGCAAAAGAGCTTGACACATGCCAAGAAAATTGAGGAGCTTGAGGCTCGGTTGGCCGCCGAACTTGCAAAGGCCAAATCTGAGGCTGAAAAGGCTAAGGCCGATGCGGAGGCGATCGTGGCCTTCTACCGGTTTGATGCTGAAGCTACTCAAGCCCAAGCAAGAGAAACTGTTGAGACCGCGCAAACTCGAGCACATTGGGTTGCCGAGCTCGTTAAGTGCAAATCTCGGAGGAAAACCCTCGAGGCAATCCATGCCCGAGGTTTCGATCTCATTGACGATATAGAATAAGCCAAAGGGCTCGAAGATGATGCTAGGGCATTGGTCTCCTCAGATGATGATGATGACGCCAGGAGCAAGAGCAGGTCCGAGAGCGGGTGGACCCTGATGGAGAACAAGAGAATCGTTGGGAACCTTAGGATTTTTCTCTTTTGATATTTGTGCAGGACCCTGATCGGTCCTTGTAAATATTTTGTTTCATTTAGGCAATTTGATCGAAGCTGGACCAGTGTAGTTTTTATAACCGTGTCAGTACTTTTTTGAACTCGAAGTATAGCAACCCTTAGGTTTATTTGAGTGAGGATGACTTCTTGAACTCAAAAAATAACATGGCCCTTACGCTCTTGAATTAGGCCGATGTGGCCTTAAAAAGAATGGCTTTTTTTCATTTTCGGCTTAAAAAGTTAAATCATATAAAAATTTGTCATGCCTTAGCATAAGATAAAGTTGTACCCATTAGGTTTTTTCATGGGTTGATGATATCGAAACCCTTTGTTTTTTAATGCCTTTAGTATGAAACACAGAAAGTAGTTCGAGAGTTCGAACAATTCGGTACCCCTTAGGGTTTTCGAGGGTTGATGTGATCAAAACACTTTATAATGTTGCCGAGGGTAGCCTTTTTAAACCGGTTTTATGAAAATATTCGAAGGCCTATTTTATTACAGAATTCGGACATCTTCGAACCGTGTTAATTTGGTCGTAGCCTTTAGCTTGGAATTTGCCTCTTGGGCTTGTTTCCCTGTTACACTTTGAACTTGTTAGAAGTGTCAATACCCAAGTGGGGTGGCCGTGGCCTATAAAATCGAAGGTTGCCTTTTTAAGGTCTTACAATCTCGAGGTTTTAGTAATTCGATCATGTTGATTTTCGGACGGCAGTCCCCGAGTGCGGGGTTAAATGTTCGAACTTTAGTTCTGATCGGCCCTTAAGCCAGTTTTCACAATAGATCACAAGTAAGAAATTGTAAACTAATATTTGGCAAGGAAAAATACTTGTCTTAATAGACAATTATACATGCGTACATGTTCGATGTTAGGGCTCGAGTAATATACATGGGCACGATTCGTTCGACCGTTTGTCCCTTACATAATTTACCTATCGAGACCCTGTTGACACGAAGTACTTTCATTGTAACATTCGAGGGTGATGCCCTCCAGTATTCGAGGTTCATTGTAAAGAAGCCTCGGATACTGTTGAATTTCTCTAAGTGAGCAGGAACAATGGTTGCCTCGTTAAAAACCTCACCGGAAAAACCCATTTGGGGAAAAAACCAGTCTAAGGGAAAATAGTGCAACGTGTGCTTTCAGACCAAAAGACTTTGTGTTGAAGACTCCCTCGATGTCTTCGATCGAGCCACTACAATTGGTTAATATAAAATATAAAAGAAAAGGGAGAAGGTCGTACAATATCAGTAATATCGTTTGAGGAGTGATATGTTCTAATTGTTTGGTAATTGTTCGTAGTTCATCGTGCCAAGTTTGTAGGATCCTTTTCCGACGATATCGAGGACCTGATACGGTCCCTCTCAGTTTGGGCCAAGTTTTCCTTCATTCGGGTTTCGAGTGTTGAGGATGACTTTTCTCAGAATTAAGTCCCCGATTTTAAAGTGTTGAAGATTGGCTCTTCATTTGTAATACCTTTCGATCCGCTGTTTCTATGCGGCCATTCAAGCGAGGGTGGCTTCCTTCCTTTCATCTAGTAATTTAAGGTTTATATTCATAGCCTCGTGATTTGACTCTTTCGTTGCATACCGAAACCTGAGTCTAGGTTCCCCAACTTTAACCGGGATCAGAGCTTTGTCACCACAGACTAAAGAGAACGATGTTGCCCCCATACTAGATTTCGACGTTGTACGGTACGCCAAAGGACCTCGGGTAGTATTTCTCGCCATTTTCCTTTAGCGTCAGTCAATCTTTTCTTTAGATTTTGAATGATGGTTTTGTTTGTCGATTCGGCTTTCCCGTTCCTACTAGGATGATATGGCGTGGATAAGATCCTTTTAATCTTGTGGTCTTTGAGAAATTTTGTCACTTTGTTACCGACGGATTGCTTCCCATTGTCGCATACGATCTCGACCGGCATCCCGAATCGAAATATAATATGGTCCCAAATGAAGTCTATGACTTCTTTTTCTCTGAATTTTTTGAAGGCCCGTGCTTCAACCCACTTAGAAAAATAGTCAGGCATAAACAAGATGAATTGAGTTGTAGCAAGGGCCAATGGGAGAGGGCCGACGATGTCCATTCCCCATTTCATGAACGGCCATGGGGATAAGACTGAGTGGAGTTTCTCTCCGGGTTGGTGAATCATCGGTGCATACCTTTGACATTTGTCGCACTTTCAAACAAACACTTTTGTATCCATTTCCATATCGACCGATGTCACGACCCAAATCCTAATTCAAGTCGCGACGGGGTTAGGCAAGCCGACATAACCTTCACTAAGTGATACCCTTCCCGTTCGACCGAACCAGTCAATAATTACCATTTTAAGACAACTAACATGATACTGGCCTTGAGTGAAGGTAAAATCATAGCAAATGCAAGGCCGAAATAAGACATATACATAGTTATACAACCCAAAACCCAAAATATATATACCGCGTGTGCCAGGAACTAGTGTCACAGGAAACTACTGAATATATAACAACTGAAATATATATACAGAGCCTCAGTCTGAACAAAAGACAGAGAAACATGACGAAGAAACTCCAGGGTGCTGCCAGGAAGTCGCCAAGAAGGACAGCTCACCGTGAAGTATAGCCACTCGGTCAATATCTAACACTGGACTAATAATCAGACGGACCAGCCTCCGGACCTGTACAGTCAAGTACACAAAAGGAAAGAAAGTGCAACATGAGTACATATATATAAATATGTACCCAGTGAGTATCCCGTCTAAACTCGAAGGAGTAGTGACGAGAGGTCGACTAGATACTCACTAAGGTCCAGCAACATAATATAGAATGAGAAAAGGCTAAAGCAATAGGCATGCGAAACAGTAAGCAGCAAGTGTATGAACACATAATGTAACACAAGTAAGAGAACCAAGTACCAATTCCTCTTATTCAACAATACCTTGCCAATACTGTCATATGCAAACTAGATTCAAGTGTACATATACCGACACGGACAAGACAACCGGCCGGAGTCATAGGGTAGGTCATAAGACTGGGGTCATAAGCTCCCCACGATCGTGAATCATACCTACGACTCGTGTGCTGACTCGATAATAGTAATAAGCTCCCCACGATCGCGAAACATACCTGCGACTCGTGTGATGGCTCGATAATAATAAGCTCCCCACGATCGCGCATCATACCTGCGACTCGTGTGCTGACTCGATAATAATAATATTTACATATAGGTACCTACGGGTACCGACTCGACCGTGAACTCAACAGGACTGTGTCAATATCATATCACTAATAGCCAATTAGGATTTACATCCTCATATGCTTACCTCTCCCATGTCATTTCAAAAATAAACACAATTTATATTGCACACAATGGTTCAAACAAGGCACGAAATGACATGTTTGTGGGTCCTATGGCTACTCGACATAGCAATATAGTCGCCACGTACAGACTCTCGTCACTTGGTACGTACGCGGCCCCCTCAACATGTTCACATAGCAAACAAGGAACCTACGGGGACATTTCCCCCTTACAAGTTTGGAAAGGAGACTCTCATCGTCGAAGCACTCCTCGGACCAAAGACCGGATTAAGAATGCGCCCAAAGCTCCGAAACTACCCTCGACGGCTCACAACTAGCCAAACATAGCATAGTTGAATCAAATTTAGGTTTCAAGAAGAAGAATTAACAGAAAATCCTAAATTTAAGCATTCTTGACCATTTCCGGAATTTCGACCCCGGGCCCACACGTTTGGATTTCGAAAATTCTTGAAGGAATCACCTACCCGATGTCTAAGGATCGAAGTTATGTGATTTATACAAGGATTCATAGCCTCAAATGAATAATTCACCAATTTATTCAAAGCCCTAGAATTTCTTTCCAAATGTTATGATTTTCGTTTCTTTTAGGAATTAAACCCGTTAAATTCCATGCATAATTGTGAAAAATAGGAGAGAATTGCTTACCTCTACAGTGGGTGGTCGTGGGAGGTGTTGCTCAAACTTGGATGACCTCTAATGGAGGTTGATGGTGGGTAAAAATGAAGAAGACCCTTATTTTTGGACATTTAAAAGGGCTGGCAACAGTGATTTCCGCACCTGCGACCTTAGGACCGCAGGTGCGGTCTCGCACCCGCGAGAATATCATCGCCCCTGCGGAAAAGGGCCTGGGACCCTAGCATCGCACCTACGGAGAAGGAGTCCGCACCAGCCGTCCTGCTCCTACGGAAGAAGGGCCGCGCCTACGATGGGGGTCGCACCTGCGAAGGTTGGACCGTAGGTGCGCACTCGCACCTGAGACGGAGAGACCGCAGGTGCCGTCACACCAGAAGTAGCTGCACCAGCAATGGTTTTTGCTGGTTTTTGGCCTCGTGCGGGGTCCGGGAAGTACCCGGGGCCCACCCGATCCCCCGTCAAAACATACCAACAGGTCCCAAATCATTATACGGACTAGCTCGAGCCTACAGAACACTCATAACATCGCTAAAACTCACAATCACTCTCCAAAACCCCTGAAATCATAACTTAATAACTTTGAAATTTCTAGAATTCATTTCATTGCGCCGAACGGGTCTATACTGCTCGGAATGACCTCAAATTTTGCAGACAAGTCATAAATGACTATATAGAACTATTCTCGGTCCCGAAATTCCGTTCGGACTTCGATAGCATGAAGTCCCGTTCCAGGCCAAATTCTAAACTTAAGGAAATCCTTATTTCTATTTCGGGCGCCGAAACGCTCCCGAGTCATCAGAAACCCGAGCCGAACATACGCCCAAGTCCGAAATCATCATACGGAGCTACTGGACCTGTCAGAACTCGATTCTGAGGTCGTTTGCTCAAAATGTTGACCGAAGTCAAACTTGGCCAAATAGGCCAACCTAAAGGAACCAAGTGTTCCTAAACCACTCAAATCATTTCCAAATCCCGAGCCTACCGCTCCCGCAAGTCATAAAGCACTAATAGCCACTATGGAAGGTTTCATTTAATGAAATGCGATCCTAACACACAAAACGACCGGCTGGGTCATTACAACCGAGTAGTATCCTGCTCTGATGACTTTGTGAATCAATGACTCAGCACCGGAATGATTTTCGCAAGTGCCTTCGTGAATTTCCCATAGGAAGTAGTTGGTGTCTTTTGGTCCCAAACATATCACCAATGGTCTATCGAACATTCTCGTATACAGTGTTCCATCCTTGGCCAATGTTAACCGTGCGACCTTCGAGCGTAGAGTCTTCGATTCCTTAGGATCCGATGGAAGCTTCCCATTCTTTAGGTATTAGATATAATTATTCCTCCAATCCTATGTTAGACTTGTGGAGTTTATTTTGGAGTGGCCTTCTTCGATTAACGACCTCGGAAGTTGTACGACAGTCCAAGAGCTAAGTTTTCCATCTTCGACCGATGACCCCAAATTTACAAGGGCATCGGCCTCGTTGTTTTGTTCTCAAGGTACGTGCTATAAGGTACATTCTTTAAATCAATGTAGATCCACCTATAGTTTGTCCAAGTACCTATGCATTCGATCTTCTCGAACCTCGAAAGTTCTATTGACTTGGTTTACAACAAGTAGGGAGTCACACTTAGCCTCGATGACTTCTGCTCCCAAACTCTTAGCTAGGTCGAGACCTGCAATCATGACCTCATACTCGGCCTCATTGTTAGTTAATTTTGAAGTTCTAATAGATTGTCTAATTGTATTACCTGTGGGCAGCTTCAAAATGATGCCTAGCGCGGACCCCTTCACATTCGAAGCTCCGTCTGTGAAGAGGGTCCACACTCCCGATGATGTGCTCGATTTTAGTAATAGTTCCTTTTCGACCTCGGGTACGAGGGTTGGCGTGAAGTCGTCCACGAATTCTTCTAAGATTTGAGACTTGATGGTCATACGGGGTTGATACTCGATATCGTACCCGCTTATCTTGACAGCCATTTGGCCAATCGACCCGAGCGTTCGGGCTTGTGAAAAATATTGCGAAGGGGATAGGTAGCCACAACACAAATTGGGTGACACTGGAAATACAATTTTAATTTCCTAGAGGCTCTTATCAAAGCAAGCACTAATTTTTTTAAGTGTGGGTATCGGGTCTCGACCTCTCCTAGGGTTCGACTAACATAATAAATAGAGAAGTGTGTTCCTTGCTTTTCTCGAACAAAGAACCCATTTACCGCTATCGCCGAGACCGCTAAGTATAAGTAGAGTTGCTCGTCCACTTTCGGGGTATGAAGCAACGACGGGCTTGACAGGTATCGTTTCACTTCTTCTAAGGCTTGCAGACATTCCGGGGTCTATGCGAAATTGCTCTTCTTATTAAGAACTGATAAGAACCAGTGGCTCCTATCTGAGGACCTCGAAATAAATCGACCTAGGGCGGCTATGCGCCCTGTTAACCTTTGTACGACCTTGACATTATCCACGACCGTGATGTCATCGATTGCCTTGATTTTATTGGGTTTGATCTCGATCCCCCGATTTGATACCATAAAGCCGAGGAACTTTCCCGAACCGACCCCAATGCACATTTCTCCAGGTTGAGCTTCATGTTGTACTTTCTTAGTATGTCAAAGGTCTCCTGCAAATGTTTCAAATGGTCCTCTGCTCCGGGGACTTAACTAGCATCGTCAATATAAACCTCCATTGATTTACCTATTTGTTATTTGAACATTCAATTTACTAGGTGTTGATAAGTAGAACCAGCACTTTTTTGTCCAAATTACATTATGTTATAAAAATAGGTGCCATATTTAATAATGAAAGAAGTACTTTCCCGATCCTCCGGGTCCATTTGTAATTGATTGTACCCGGAGTAGGCATCGAGAAAACTAAGGATCTCATGGCCGGCCTTGGCATCAATCATGCGATCGATATTCAGCAAATAAAAGGAAACTTTAGGGCATGCTTTGTTAAAATTTTTGTAGTCTACGTACATTCTAAGTTTTATTTCCCCTTTTAGGGATTACAACATTGTTTGATAACCATTCGGGATATTTTACCTCCCGAACGGATCCTATTTTGAGAAGTTTGGTTACCTCGTCCTTGATGAATTCATGTTTTACTTCGGCCAAGGGCCTTCTCTTTTGTTTTACTGGGTGGAACTTCGGCTCCAAGCTCAGTCGATGTGTAGTGATCTTCAGTGGGATCCCTGTCATATCTAGGTGGGACCAAGCAAAACAATCCATGTTATCTAACATAATTTGAATAAGTTTTATCCTAAGCTGGGAGTTAATCCCATGCCTAGGTATACCTTTTTTTCCGGGCAGGTTTATAACCAAAATGACTTGTTTCAGCTCTTCGATTATTGATTTGGTGGCGTCGGAATCTCGGGAATTATGAAGGATCGAGGGATCCAGTAGTCATCATCCTAGTCCGTTCCCTGCTTCTCCAACTGAGTCGAGGCTGGTGCCTGTGGTTGCTATTTAGCTTCTTGTTTTTCTTTTGACTCCAATCCCCATACATTGTTTTTACTCCCTCCGGTGTTGGGAACTTGAGAACTTGGTTAAGAGTTGAAGGGACCGCCCTCATTTTATGAATCCAGGGTCTCCAGAGCAGGGCGTTGTACCTCATGTCGCCCTCGATCACTTGGAATTTTGTTTCTTATGGTTCCGACTACGTTTACAAGCAAAATGATTTCACCCTTAGTAGTTTCACTCACCATGCTGAAACTATTGATGTGATGACCCAAGGGGTAGTTTTATGAAATTAGACCTAATTCTAAGCTTATTAGCCATAAAAAGACTAACTTTAAATACCTCGATTTGCATGCGCAGTCTGGGCGTGAAACCAGAAAGCTTTTATGTGAAAATATGAGAAATAGTAATTTCTAGAGTTAAAATTTTGATTATGGTTGACTTTGGTCAGCATTTTGAGCAAACAAAACCGGATCTGTGTTCCGATGATCCCGGGAGGTCCGCAGTAGGACTTGGGCGTATGCCGGGAAATGAATTCCGAGATCCCAAGCCTTAAAAATTAATTTTTGAAAGAAATTGATTTGCTGAAATATCAACGAAATAAAGAAAAGAAATTATGTTTGAAACCATTTGTATCGGGCTTGTATTTTGGTTTCGGAGCCCATACATATTTGTTATAGTGTTTAAATGCTAACTGTGAAATTTGGTGAAAATCAGAGTTTATTTGACGTGATTTGGACGTCTGGTTGTGTTCTTGAGAAAAATGATGAGTTTTGAGGTTTAATTCATAGTTTTATATTTTATTTTCATGACTTGATCGCACGAGCATGTCCGTATGATGTTTTTAGACTTGCGTGCATATTTGGTTTAGAGCCCCGATAGCTGGGGCGAGTTTCGGATAGGCCACAGGATGTTTTAAACATGTAAAATGTTGTTGTAAAATTCTGTTCTGGTGCACATCGATCTTTTGTGATATGCGATCGCATAGTAACTACCGCGATCACATAGAGTAAATTCTGGGGGTTCACTATTTGTGCTATGCGAACGCATAGCTTCCCTCGCGAACACATAAGGTAATTGGGCCTGGGGGAGGGGGAAGCCAGTTGTGCTATGCGAACGCCCCTACTGGGCCGCGGTCGCGATGGCCCAAGATCCTAAACCTATGCGAAAGCGGGCAGGCCCATGCGAACGCATAGAAGGCCTGCCCAGGTATATAAATTTACTCTTAAACACGGACATAACCCTTTTCTTTTCTTATTTTTCTAACAGCATAGCCCTAAGGACGATTTTCTTCATCAAAGTTCATCCTAAAGTTGTTGGTAATAAATTCTAAACTTTACTCTTTCAATTACCCAATGTTTTTCATCACATTTAAATAAAAAACCAAGAGTTTTCATGGAAAAAATTGAGGGTTTGGGTAGAATTAAGGAATTTTATAAAAAATCGAATCTTTACCTCGAATTGAGGTCGTATTTCGAAACTTATTGTATATTCGGGCTCGTGGGTGAATGGGTAAACGTAATTTGGTCCGAACCCCGAGTTTGGACCAAGAGAGACCGAGGTCGGATTTTAACCTTTATTTTATTATAAAACTTAGGAAAATTTATAATTTTCAGCAAAGTTAGTTCCTTTAGCATTAATTAATGATATTAAGTTAATTATGGTTAGATTCGAGTGTATTGGAGGTGAATTCAAAAGGAAAAACTATAATTGAGCAGTGAGTGGCCTGCGAATTTGAGGTGAGTTCTTGGTTTAACATTGACTTAAGGGAATAGGAATCCCCAACTTAATTGTTATGGAAAATTGCATGTGTGTGGTGTATAGGTGAGGTGACGAGTATCTATGCACCATCAAATGGTCTGCTTAACATGAACCCTTACCCGTTTCAAATTTAATTGATTCATGTCTTAATTGTTTTATGTTCGTTATAGTTTCTATGTTGTTAAGTCTTGTTGCAATTATTTTGGAAAAGTATTGGTTGTTTTTCTGGTTTCCTTGTGGAACACGAAGGTTGAACTGTTGGACATTGCCTTACGAGATACATACATACATATATATATATATATATATATATATATATGTTGGTTTCATTCTTGATAGTATGAGGAAGTTGTGATAAATGCAGTTTACTGTTTTATGATTGTTGAGGTTTACATGGCTATTTGGTTTCATTAGATTATTGTCAAGTATTGTTGCAAGTGTGATAAACGTGTTGGCTGTTCCCTTGATTTTGTTGTGGTACCTAAGAGTTGAGTTGGATGAAAGCGTTACGATATTTACATATATTCTGGTTGGGTTCATTATGAAATAATATTGGATACAACTTGTGAGCTATTTTGTATTTTGTTTACAATTGTTGATATGAAAGTGTTGTGAAAGGCTTGGCCTAAATTGTGAAATTTTTAATAAATAAATAAATTGATAGTGATAAGAGTGGATAACAAGATATTGATAAGGGTGGATAGGTGAGATAAAAGATAGTGATAAGGGTTGACAGGTGAAGTAAACGATAGTGATAAGGGTGGACATGTGAGATCGGGTTGCACGCCACAACAAGAAAGTGATAAGGAAGGATATTTATGTTTTACTGATTTTAAACACAAATTTTTGGAAAATTTACTATTTTACTCTATTGTTTATCATATTATGCACCTTTGATTATTTTAAAGTGAAGTTTGGAACTTTAGAAATTCAAGTGAGATCTTGGTTACAGTTGAGGCCTGGAATAGGCGACTGAGTTATTGTATTTATTGTAGTAGTTTATCTTTCTGGTTTGTGTAGAATTGTTTTATTGCTTTATTATTATATATATATATATATATATATATTGTCACAGGATATGTTATAATTGCCCGCCTTAGCCTCGTCACTACTTCGTCGAGGTTAGGCTCGGCACTTACTTAGTACATGGGTTCGGTTGTACTGATACTACACTCTGCACTTTTTTGTGCAGATCTAGGTACCAGCCAGCGTTAGAGATTTTTAGTAGCGGTCATTCTTCGTTCGGAGACATGAGGTATATCTTCTGGCGCTCGCAGATCCCTGGAGTCTTCTCTTAGATCATAGAGATTGTTTTATATTTTCTCAAAACAACTATATTATTCTTTTAGCCCATTATTTGTAGTAATCTTAGAAGTTCGTGAATTGTGACACCATACCCTGGGGTAGTCTTATGGTTACTTATTTAGTTAGAGACTCCGCTTAATTATTCATTTACTATTTATTTCGTGGATTTATGCAATGAAAGTAATGAAGTTTAGTTTATTTATAATTGTTTTGTTAGGTTAAGTATACTTTAATGGAAATCAATTAAATAAACTCTAATATTGGCTTTCCTAGGAAGTGTGGTATTAGGTGCTCTCACAATCCCCAAGGGGTCATTTTATGAAATCAGACCTAATTCTAGGCTTATTAGCCATAAAAAGACTAATTCTAAATACCTCGATTTGCGTGCATGGCCCAGGCATGAAACTAGAAAGTTTTTATGTGAAAATATGAGAAATACTAATTTCTAGAATTAAAATTTTGGTTATGGTTGACTTTGGTCAACATTTTGAGCAAACGGGCCCGGATCTATGTTCCAACGATCTCAGGAGGTTCGCAGTAAATTTTTGGACTTGGGCGTATGGCCGAAAATGAATTTCGAGATCCCAAGCCTTAGAAATCAATTTTTGAAAGAAATTGTTTTGCTAAAATATCAATGAAATAAAAAAAGAAATTATGTTTGAAACCATTGGTATCGGGCCTGTATTTTGGTTCCGGAGCCCGGTACATATCTGTTATAGTATTTAAATGCTAACTGTGAAAATTGGTGAAAAATCGAAGTTTATTTGACGTGGTTTGGACGTTGGGTTGAGAAATAATGAACTTAAAGTGTTCTTGAGAAAAATGATGAGTTTTGAGGTTTAATTCATAGTTCTATATATGTTATTTTCATGACTTGATCGCACGAGCAAGTCTGTATGATATTTTTTGACTTGCGTGCATATTTGGTTTAGAGCCCCGAGGGCTGGGGTGAGTTTCGGATAGGCCACGGGATGTTTTAAACATGTAAAATATTGTTGTAAAATTCTGTTCTGGTGCACAATGATCTTTTGTAATATGCGATCGCATAGAGTAAATTCTGGGGGTTCACCATTTGTGCTATGCGAACGCATAGCTTCCCTCGCGAATGCATAAGGTAATTGGGCCTGGGGGAGGGGGAAGCTAGTTGTGCTATGAGAACGCCCCTATTGGGTCGCGATCACGATGGCCCAAGATCCTAAGCCTATGCGAATGCGGGCAAGCCCATGCCAACGCATAGAAGGCCTGCCCAGGTATATAAATTCACTCTTAAACACGGACATAACCCTTTTCTTTCATATATTTCGAACTACATATCCCTAAGGACGATTTTATTCATCAAAGTTCATCCCTAAGTTGTTTTTAATCAATTCTAAACTTTACTCTTGCAATTACCCAGTGTTTTTCATCACATTTAAATAAAAAATCAAGAGTTTTCATGGTAAAAATTGAGGGTTAGGGAAAAATTAAGGAATTTTGTAAAATTCGAATCTTTACCTCGAATTGAGGTCGGATTTCGAAACTAATAGTATATTTGGGCTAGTGGGTGAATGGGTAAACATAATTTGGTCCAAACCCCGAGTTAGGACCAAGCAGGCCCGAGGTCGGATTTTAACTTTTTTTATAGAAAACTTAAGAAAAACTATAATTTTCAGTAAAGTTAGTTCCTTTAGTATTAATTAATGATATTAAGTTAATATGGTTAGATTCGAGTGTATTGGAGGTGAATTCAAAAGGAAAATCTATAATTGAGCAGTGAGTGGCCTGCGAATTTGAGGTAAGTGCTTGGTTTAACCTTGACTTGAGGTAATAGGAATCATCAACTTAATTGTTATGGGAAATTACATGTGTGTGGTGTATAGGTGAGGTGACGAGTATCTATGCACCACCAAATAGTCTGCTTAACATGTTCCCTTCCCCGTTTCCAATTTAATTGATTCATGTCTTAATTGTTTTATGTTCGTTATAGTTTCTATGTTGTTAAGTCTTGTTGCAATTATTTTGGAAAAGTATTGGTTGTTTCCCTGGTTTCCTTGCGGTACATGAAGGTTTAACTGTAGGACATAGACTTACGATATATATATATATATATATATATTCCTATTGGTTTCATTCTTTATAGTGTTGAGGAAGTTGTGATAAATACAGTTTACTCTTTTATGATTGTTGAGGTTTACATGGTTATTTGGTTTCATTAGATTATTTCCAAGTATTGTTCAAGTGTGATAAAAGTATTGGTTGTTCCCTTGATTTTGTTATGGTACCTAAGGGTTGAGCTGGATGACAGCGTTACGATATTTACATATATTCTGGTTGGGTTCATTATGGAATAATATTGGATACAACTTGTGAGCTATATTGTGTTTTCTTTGCAATTGTTGATATGGAAGTGTAGTGAAAGGCTTTTCTGAATTGTGAAAGTTTTTAATAAATAAATAAACTGATAGTGATAAGGGTGGATAACAAGATAGTGATAAGGGTGGACAGGTGAGATAAAAGATAGTGATAAGGGTAGACAGGTGAAGTAAAAGATAGTGATAAGGGTGGACAGGTGGGATCGGGTTGCACGCCGCAACAAGAAAGTGATAAGGAAGGATATTATGTTATACTGATTTTAAACACAAAGTTTTTGAAAATTTACTATTTTACTCTATTGTTTCTCATATTATGAACCTTTGGTTATTTTAAAGTGAAGTTTGGAACTTTGGAAATTCATGTAAGATCTTGGTTACAGTTGAGGCCTGGAATAGGCGACTGAGTTATTATATTTATTATTGCAGTTTATCTTTCTGGTTTGTGTAGAATTGTTTTATTGCTTTATTATATATATATATATTGTCACATGATATGTTATAATTGCCAGCCTTAGCCTCGTCACTACTTCGTCGAGGTTATGCTCGACACTTACTCAGTACATGGGGTAGGTTGTACTGATACTACACTCTGCACTCTTTTGTGCAGATCCAGGTACTAGCCAACGTTAGAGAATGTTAGTAGCGGTCATTCTTCGTTCAGAGACATGAGGTATATCTGTCGGCATTCGCAGATCCCTGGAGTCTTCTCTTAGTTCATAGAGACTATTTTATATTTTCTCAAAACAACTATATTATTCTTTCATCCCATTATTTGTAGTAATCTTAGAAGTTCGTGAATTGTGACACCAGACACTGGGGTAGTCTTATGGTTACTTATTTAGTTAGAGACTCGGCTTAATTATTCATTTACTATTTATTTTGTGGATTTATGAAATGAAAGTAATGAAGTTTAGTTTATTTATAATTGTTTTGTTAGGGTTAAGTAGACTTTAATGGAAATCAATTAAATAAACACTATTATTGGATTGCCTAGCAAGTGTGGTGTTAGGCGCCCAAACGATCCCTAAGGTTTGGAATTTGGGGTCGTGACAATTGAGAACCTGAGCTGCGGCGATCTAATCCTGTAGGTCGAGCTGCTCCACGACCCTCGATCGAATAATATTGGCCGAGCTTCCTAGATAGATTAAAACATGTTTAATCTAAATTTTATTCATAAGGATAGAGATTATCAATGCATCATTGTGGGGTTGTGAGATCCCATCTGCTTCCTTGTCATTGAACGACAAGGTGCCTTCTGGTACATAGTCTCGAGTTCGTTTTTCCCTAGTGATCGACACCTTGGTACGTTTTAAAATGGTCCCTTGTGAAATATCGACCCCACCAACGATCATGTGCGTTCTTCCTTTTCTTTTTCATGTATGCATCCCTGTCTTTGAAGTGATATTTAGGTTGCTCAAGAATTCTCGAAGGTGACCTTCGTTGAATAGACATGCCACCTCCTCCCGTAGCTGTCTGCAATTTTCGGTTTTATGACCATGGATACCATGGTATTTGCATATTTGATTAGGGTTCCTTTGAGATAGATCGGTCTGTAGGGGTCTTGGCCATCTAGTACCCTTGATCCATCCAATGGCTGATACAATAACCGATGCATCGATGTTGAAGTTGAATTCTGATAGTCGTTGTGCTTTTGGGAGCTCTACCCTCGATCATTTCGAACGGGATTACGTCCTGGGCAATTTTTTCTATGATCTGCGTTGTATGGTTGATATCGATCTCTGTTTGATCAGGGTTCTCTGTCAATGTCCCTTTGAATTCTTCCGACGTGCCTATTTGGGTAAATGGAACCGGAAGGGGTCCCAGTTGATCATCCCCGACCCTGATCTTTGACTAGTACCGATTATGTACATTGACCCAAGTCGCCGCTAGACATTCAATTAAATTCTACTTTAGCTGTCGTGATGCTAGCGAACTTCATTCGTTCAAACCTTGAGTAAAAGCTTGAATAGCCCAATCATCATTGACTGGGGGTAGGTCCATGCATTCCGTTTAGAACCGAGATACGAATTCCCTTAACATTTCGTTGTCCTTTTGTTTCACTTTGAAGAGGTCCAACTTCCTAGTTGCAACCTTTATTGCTCCGGCGTTTTCCTTCACGAAGGAATTTGCAAGCATGGTGAAGGAATCGATGGAATTGGCCGGCAAATTGTGGTACCATATGATGTTTTGGACGTCAATACCACACAAGAATATAGGTTAAATGTGTGGTACCTAATTTTTTGACTGCTGTCTCACAAGAAGAACCTGGTTCTTCTTTGTGTTCCAACTTCTACTGGTGCGGAATAATAAAAGCAGTAAAGTAAAAACACAGAGATTTTTACGCGGAAAACACCTAGCTCAAAAGGTGAAAAAATCACGACCTACTCCTCAGTAGGATTTGCTCAAACTCTTCACTAAAAACTCTGAGCCAAACGGACTTACAAAATAAACTCTTTTGTAATCCTAGGACTAACTCTAATGCCTTCGTATCAACTAGCCTCTAGCTAATTTCTACAAGCTTCAAGTTAACTATAACTTGAACAAGGTGTACCTATTACAATTGCTTATAAGAAAACTAAAAAGATACAATGTTAAAACTCCTACTACAATCAACTAGACTCAATACACAAACGATGGAACTGGTTCTTCTAGCTGATCTGTAGCCTTTGTATCGCACAATAATTCTGCATTGCAAAATAACTCTAGGAATTTTGCTTTTAGATCTTGATTCATTTCAGTACTTGTGCGTAAAGAATTTCAGCAGGAATACTTCAAGTATTTATAGAGTCAGTAGTTGATTTTGTCGTTCAATTCTAGTACACCTCTAACTGGGTGAAAGAGTTCGAATTAAACTCAACTTCCTTTGTTACTGTCCTTGCTGAATTCAACTTCTATCCTCTTTATCAGTTTGCAACCTTTTCGCATTAGGAGACAATCTCTTAGTTCATTGATACTTCACAATCACATTTATCTCCTAGGCATATACGGTTTATGTACCAGCCATTCAGTTCAAGTATGTGTGCTCTGATGGACCTGGTTCAACAGGTCAGACTTTTTCAATCTTGAAAACTATGTAGTGACTTAGGTCAACACCATATAATCTCCCCTTTCGATAAAGTTTCTCCAAACGTTTTTAGTAGAACAGATTCAATCTCATCATCTTCTAAGTCATTTACCTTTATTGCGCATGTATAAGAAGTGACATGCTCATTAGGATCGGTGGTCCCATTGTATTTGGGAATTCTGGCATGCATAATTTTTTCGGGATGGGCTTCGGAGCCGCACTTCGAGGGAAAGGTTTTCTCACGAACTTCTTCGAATCCAAACCTTTTAGAATCGGTGGTGCCCCAGGTATTTTTTCAACCCGGGAGTTGTATGTTTCTTTCTTTTGTCATTTTCCTCGATTTTCTTTTATCTTGATTCAATCCATTTAGTGAGCTCCTCGAGAAGTTTCATTATGGCGGGGTCAGTCCCCGATTCATTAGAGTTCGATCTCTGTGGTACAGGTTCGGCCTTGTGAACAACTTCGGATTCGGGTTCGGGTTCGATCCCACTTGGTGCTCGGTGCTGATTTTGTAGTTGCACTATAACAGTTTGTTGAGCCGGTAGCATTTCAAATATCAGTTAGAGGTTGAATCCACCGTCTTCTCTGCCCTGCGTACCTCGACCACTTATCTAACATCCCTGCGTACACTACCTTTGGGATCAACGCCCAAATTTGCATTTAGGGCGACATATGAACTGACATTGACGAGATTTGCAATTGGTACTCCCTCGAGGCAAGCCTGAGGCACTTCGATCCCTGGGATGGCTACATTGTCCTTTTCTCCATGAAATCCGAGGCCGTTGTCGGCATGAGTGGGTACTTCTTGTGAGTTTGACATGTTGATCCTAAAATCAAAAAAACTTACAAGAATAAGCGTAAAGTAGTGTGTGTTATGAGAATTAATACCTGGCAATCACTATTCTCCTTAGCCCCGCGGTGGGCGTCAAATTGTTTACCCTTAAAATTGAATAACAATTAAACTTATAATATGATTTTAAGGACACATGATTTCACCTAACACCAATTTATAAATATGAGGATTAGTAATAGAAATTAACAATAAAGTAAAACAAACTAGTGTGGAAATGGAATTCAGCCCTCGAGCTAAAGTGCCCTCGAACTGATTGATACCAGAACAGTTAAAAATAAATCACGTTGATGAACAAGAGATTCTAAGTTAAAGAGAGTGTTATATTGCTTTTTTATGCGAGAACAAGGTGTGTTACAAAAAATTAGAACTCTCCTTTATATAGTAGAGGAATTCTACTTATGGTATAACTCTAATTACAGAAGGAAATCCCATGATTAGTTAATTAACCGTTCTTGATTTGATTCATTCCGAGATTTCCGCCATGATCTTCGACCAGTCACGGATATATCGTCTTTTTGTTATTATGCTATCTTCTATCTTGTTCGATGTCTGTCTCATCTGGTCTCGATCTCGACAGGTACCTCGAATCCCGAACTTGGTACTTTGTCCTCGTGCCATGGTCTGATCTACTACTGGATCGATCTTCGATCCTTCGCCCTGATCTAGGTAAATCAGTAAAATCGGGTTAGCCCGATTTTAACCGTATACAAAGTCATATAGCGCATTAGTTTTTTACATTATAAGTAGTTTAGTTCTTGTTTTTTCTTACACAGTAGTATTTCTTTGCCAATATTTTGACGTGATTCTTACCCGGATGTACTTTCAGCGGGTGATTTGAGGTAGAGCTACTGGCTTCGTAGTCCCTGAAGTCCCCTTCCATTTGATTTTACTGTGTACCTTATTTTAAACAGTTATATTTAATTCAAACTTTACTCGTAGAACTTTAGTATGCTCATGTATTCGTGACATCAGATTTCTGGGATATGCTTAGACTACGCCATGTTGTATTCACCACATCTATTCAGACTATTGCGGTTTTGTATTACTCATGTTCAGTTTTAAAATGTTAAAACTGTTTAAGCAATTAGCTAACTTTGGCTTTCCTAGCAAGTAGATGTTAGGTGCCATCACGACCCTGGTTGGTATTTCGTATCGTGACAAAGATGTATTCAGAGAATAGCTTAAAGTCTATTCATTTGAACTGTAATATATATATATATATATATATATAT
>ML295306.1:0-27497 GCA_005239495.1 Nicotiana undulata
ATATATATATATATATATATATATATATATTGCTGCGGCGTGCAGCCCGATCCATATAATAGTTGATTGTGCTCACTGGGGGGTGTAGAGACTCCGGAGGGGCTCCTACAGCCCAAGCACTATGTTGTTGCGGCGTGCAGCCCGATCTACATAATATATAATGCTGATGCATGCAGCCCGATCCATATAATATATATATATATAATGTTGCGGCGTGCAGACCGATTCATATGATATATATATATATATATATACTGTTGTGGCGTGCAGCCGATCCATAACTATCCTCACATACTCGGCTCTCGGCCTCACTTAGTCATCCTCACAAGCCACTCGGAAACTCATTGGTCTCAGCCCTAAATACATTTAAGAGTTTAAAACAATGTGGTAACAGTAGAAATGGTAACAAGTAGAAAGCATGACTGAGTTCACAAATATTCTATCAAGATAGTATGAGAATAGTGTAAAAGTACCCCTGAAGGTCTAAACAGATCGGCACAACCCCAAACATGGCTTACAACCCATAAATAAGTATAAGTCTTTAAAGTACACGTTATTCCATGATTTCAAATCAATTATACGGTTTAGTAATCGCTACGGGACGGACCAAGTCACAATCCCTATCGGTGCACGCCCACACGCTCATCAACTAGCATGTTCGTCACCTCATTTACCAAAACAATGTAAAGTACCAAGGTTCAATACCCTCAGGTCTAGAGTTACAATCGTTACTTACCTCAAAATAGTCCAAAAACTACTCTGTGATGCTCTTGCCCCTCGAATCGGCTCACAAATGCTTCGAGTCTATCAAAATCAGATTCATAACATCAAAATATGCTAGGGAAACGAAACCCAAATCGAAACTATCAAAATTAGGCACAATTTCCGAAATTAGCCAAACCCGGCCTCTGGGCCCACGTCTCAAAATTTGATAAAATTTATACCACAAGAATCCTCATCCTCCCCCGAGACTATGCATATCAAGAACACTGAAATCGGAGTCCCAATGACCCCTCAAATCCCCATCCTAAGGTCTCTTAATCTCAAGCCCTAATTACCCCTTTCCCTTCCTTATTTCCTACCAATTTCATGACTAACAGTGGAAAAATCATCACAACCACAAGAGATGGAGTCCAAGTAACTTACCCAATTGATAACCTTCAATTTCCCTCTGAAAATCACTACTCAAAGCTCCAAACCCGTCCACAAATGGTGAAAAATGGGTGAAACTTTGCGAAGGCACCCTTTTATACTTTCTGCCCAGCGACTTCCGCACCTGCGGAATATTTCTCGCACTTGCGAAAGTGGCTTAAAACCGGACTTTCGCACATGCGGCCCTCTTCTTGCACCTGCGGGTTTGCAGGTGCGACCAGGCATCCACACCTGCGCTCTATGGCCAGGTCCCCTTCTTCCGCACCTGTGGCTCCCCTTCCGCAGGTGCGGCCACACTAGTAGAAAGACACCAGCAGTAGTTTTGCTGCAAAATCCCAAGTCCGAACCTCCGTTAACCATCCGAATCAATCCTTAGCCCCTCGGGGCCCCAACCAAATATACCAACACATCCCCTAACCTCATTCAAACTTAGTCGAGCCTTCAAAACATCCCAAAAAACGCAAAAATACCAAAATCACATCAAATTCAAGCCAATGAACTTTGAAATTTCGAAATTTCACCAAGGATGCCGAAATCATCCAAAGCACCTCTGATTGATCTGAAACTTTGCACACATATCCAAAACAACATTACGAACCTGTTCCAACTTCCGGAATTCCATTCCGACCCTGCTAGCCTATTTTCCACTGCCGACCGAAAATCACCAAAAACTAAATTTCTCCAATTCAAGCCTAATTCTACACCGGACCTCTAAACTACATTCCGAACACACTCCTAAGTCTAAAATCATCTAACGAAGCTACCCGAGCCATAGAATCCGCATTCCGAGATCATTTACCAAGAAGTCAACCCCCAGTTAACTTTTCCAACTATAAAGCTACTTTAAGAGACTAAGTGTCTCAGTTTTCACTACCACCACTCCGAACCCGAACCACCCGAATCCAACATATCATAAACCACTAAACAATGCATAACAAGGCAGAAGCAGAAATAATTGTGCAAATTCTACGGAACGACCGTCCGGGTCGTTACACTCTCCCCCTCTTAAACAAATGTTCATCCACAAACAGGTCTAGAAACATACCCAGAGTCTCAAACAAGTGAGGATATCTGCTCTGCATCTCTCGCTCAGTCTCCCAAGTGGCTTCCTCTACTATTTTCCCTCTCCACTTAACTTTCACTTAAGCTATATCCTTAGACCTCAACTTTCTGACTTGGCGACCCAAAATAGCCACCGGCTCCACCTCGTAGGACATATCACCCTCAAGTTGAACTGTGTTGAAGTCTAAAACATGAGATGAGTCACCAATATACTTACGGAGCATGGACACATGGAACAACGGATGGACACTCGATAAGCTGGGTGGAAAAGCAAGTCTGTAAGCCACCTCTCCAATCTTCTGAAGCACCTCAAAAGGCCCATTGAACCGGGGACTCAGCTTTTCCCTCTTCCTGAACCTCATAACACCCTTCATGGGTAACACCTTCAGCAGTACCTTCTCTCCCTCCATGAAAAACACATCCCGGACCTTTCAGTCCGCATAACTCTTCTGTCTAGGATGCGCCGTGCGAAGTCGCTCCTGAATCAACTTCACCTTATCCAACGCATCCTGAACCAAGTCTGTGCTCAATAACCTAGCCTCACCCAGCTCAAACCAACCCACCGGAGATCTACACCTCCTACCATATAAAGCCTCATATGGAGCCATCTAAATACTGAACTAGTAGCTATTATTATAAGCAAACTCCGCGAGTGGCAGAAACTGGTCCCATGAACCCCCAAAATCAATGACACAGGCACGCAACATGTCCTCCAAAATCTGAATAGTACGCTCCGACTGTCCGTCGATCTGAGGATGAAACATTGTGCTCAACTCAACCTAAGTACCCAACTCTCTCTGCACGGCTCTCCAAAACTGAGATGTGAACTGAGTACCTTTGTCAGAAATGATAGAAACTGGAACCCCATGCAATCGGACAATCTCCCTGATATAAATCTCAGCTAACCGCTCCGAAGAATAAGTAGTACCAACAGGAATGAAGTGCGCGGACTTGGTCAGCCGATCCACAATGACCTATATAGCATCAAATCTGCTCGAAGTCCATGGGATCCCAACTACAAAGTCCACAGTGATTCGCTCCCACTTCCACTCCGGAATATCTAACCTCTGAAGCAATCCACCTGGCCTCTGGTGCTCATACTTGACCTGCTGGCAGTTGAGACACCAAGCTACAAACTCAACAATATCTTTCTTCATCCGCCTCTACCAGTAATATTGTCTCAGATCCTGGTACATCTTCGCGGCACCCGGATGAATGGAATACCATGAGCTATGAGCCTCTGCTAAAATCATCTCTCGAATCCCGTCAACATTAGGCACACAAATACGGCCCTGCATCCTCATGATCTTGTCATCACCAATAGTCACATCCCTAGCATCACCTTGACGGACCCTGCTCTGAAGGACTAGTAAGTTTCAGCCATCATACTGGCGTGCTCTAATCTGATCATAAAGAGAAGAACTGGAGGCTACACAAGCCAATACCCGTAGAGGCTCTGAGAAATCGAATCCCACCAACTGACCTGCTAAAGCCTGAACATCAAGTGCTAAAGGTCGTTGTGCTGCTGGAAGGTAGGCTAGACTCCCCAAACTCTCTGCTCTGCGATTCAGGGCATCGGCCACTACATTGGCCTTCCCCGGATGATATAGAAAAGTGAGGTCATAATCCTTGAGAAGCTCCAACCATCTCCTATGACGCAAATTTAAGTTCTTCTGCTTCAGCAGATATTGCAAACTACGATGATTAGTGAAAATCTCACAAGGCACTCCAAACAAATAATGGCGCCAAATCTTCAAGGCATGAACAATGGTAGATAACTCAAGATCGTGCACTAGATAATTCTTCTCGTGCACCTTCAACTATCTAGATCTGTAGGCAATCACCCTACCGTCCTGCATCAATACCGCTCCCAAGCTAACTCTAGAAGCATCACAATAAACTGTATAAGAACCCAAACCAGTTGGCAAAACCAACACCGGAGATGTAGTCAAAGCTAACTTGAGCTTCTAAAAGCTCTTCTCACACTCCTCAGTCTACCTAAACTGAGCACCCTTCTGGGTCGGTCTAGTCATAGGTGTTGCAATAGATGAAAATCCCTCTACAAAATGGCGGTAGTAACCTGCCAACCCAAGGAAACTATAAATCTCGGTAGCTGATGATGGTCTAGGCCAACTCTGCACCGCCTTTATCTTCTTCGGATCTACCTTGATCCCATAAAAAGACACCACGTGGACCAAAATTGCGACTGAATCAAGCCAAAATTCACACTCAGAAAATTTCGCATACAACTTTTTCTCTATTAGAGCCTGAAGCACAACTCTCAAATGTCGCTCATGATCCTCCCGAGATCGGGAGTCTACCAAGATGTTGTCAATAAACACGATGATGAAATAGACAAGATAAGGTTGAAACACACCATGCATTTAGTGCATAAAGGTTGTTGGGGCATTGGTCAGCCCAAATGACATAACAAGAAACTCATAATGACCATATCTGGTCCTTAAAGTAGTCTTGGGGATGTCAGAATCCTGAATCATCAACTGATGATACCCGGATCTGAAGTCAATCTTGGAGAACACTCTAGCTCCCTGAAGTTGATCAAACAAATCATCAATACGAGGCAAAGGATACCAGTTCTTCACCGTAACCTTGTTCAGCTGCCTATAATCAATACACATGCACATAGAACCATCCTTCTTCTTCATAAACAACACAGGTGCACCTCTAGGTGACACACTAGGCTGAATGGACCCCTTATCTAAGAGTTCCTGAAGCTTCTCTTTCAATTCCTTCAACTCTGCTGGTGCCATACGGTAAGATGGAGTATAAATAGGCTAAGTGTAGGGCACCAGATCAATACCAAAATCAATATCCCTATCAGGTGGCATGCCTGGCAAGTCTGCAGGGAACACGTCCGAAAAATCACAGACCACAGGAACAGAATCAACAGGAGGATTCTCACCACTAACATCCCTTACAAAATACATATAACATAAACATCCCTTCTCAACCATAAGCTGAGCCTTCAGGTAAGAAATCACTGATCGGCTCCCCGCCTATACCACTAAAGATCAGCAAGTACAGGGGTCAATGCAGCCTTTACCCAAATGGTCGGGATCGATTTCCACAGGGATCTATATATGTGGGAGTTGAATTCCTAAGTTATCTAATGGTGCGTTGTGTTCTCAGTTGCACTTCTCATCAAATGGTTTGGTGATTAAACTACAGTTTAGTCTATTTGAAATTACAAACTAGCTAACTAATATCTTTTTGGATGTTTTCTCAATAGATAAAGGGACTAAGGTTGTGACTTTCTCCTAGGTGAATACTTGACGGGATCTAAAGCCTAAGGCAAAAATGTTATATTGGGAATTGTGATATAGCCAATGCTCGAAATTACTCACTCTATACCTCTCGCTAGCTTGAGTGACTTTGCCTTAATTGACTTCCTCAAGTCTAATTGGGTGTCAAAATTGTGCAAGCAATAAAGGCTCAAATAGGGTATTACTATCTCTAGGTTTAACCCTTTAATTGGGACTATCAATCTCTTGATTACACCCTAATTCCTTGTTGGACTGATTTTCCTAAACTCAAATTCTCTTTCTCAAGAAGAACCCAAGTCAAATAGGTACAAATTAGTGTTTGAAACCACTAATTTAACATGGAAAGCATAAATCAGTCCAAATATCAACTACACATAAACATCTAAGCCTTAAATCAAAAGATCCATCAAATACCCACACTAGGGTTGAGCCACAACCCTAGCTAATCGGTCTAGATACTCATAATGATGAAATAAAACAAACAAATAAATGAAGAATAACCCATAAGATTTAATTACAAACTAATAATTGAAGATTCAGTGGCAAACCAACTATAAAATTACTCAAAATGGTCTAATACAGTCGTTCATGAGCTCTTCTCGAAGTTAGAGTACAAAAGCTCCTGTAAAAATGGGAAAAGAAAGTATTTATACTAGGCCAAATTTTCTGGACAAGAATACTCCTGCGGGGTACCGCAGACCGCAAGAAATGGAGTACAGACGCGATGAGGCTTTTTGGCTTCAAACTTCTGCGCTCTGAACTTGGCTACCACGGGCCGCATAAAATGTACCGCGGTCGCGGTGGCTCCCACTGCGGTCCACACAAAAAGGATCGCGGACCGCATTGGCTTTTTCCTCCAAAATGCAAACTCTCTAAACCTGATCTTTGCGGACCGCACAAACTTGATTGCGTCCGCGGTGAGGCCACTGCGGTCCACACATAATGCTTTGCGGCCGTAGTGCTTGAGTTTCCAAAATATGCCTCTCTGAATCTCCTCACTGCGGACCGCACTAAATGGGATGCGGCCGCACTGGATTTGTTGCACTATGCTTGGACTTGTTCTTGGTACTTGTGCATGTTTCACTCCTTTTTGAGCTAGTTTTGACTAATTGTCACCTTTTTTACCAAACCCTGCAAACAAGTACAACATGTAAGCCTTTGGGACTATTTTGTATACATTTTTAATCAAAACTCAAGCAAGAAGGAGTGTAAAAAGAACTATAATCCTTAGTTATCAACTATCCCAAACTTAAGCTTTTGCTTATCCTCAAGCAAACAAAATAAGCCCCACCTCTTAAGAGTAAATCTAAGAAAATTCAGCTGCCCTAAAGTGAGCTCTTCTAGCATCAATTGGGACTAACAATTTCCCTCAATTCAAATGAATCATTAACAACATTCAACCTTCTAAACACCATGGATTTAGTGTGACACAAGAGCATCAAGAGTTGACTCAACCCATCAAAGAAACTCTTTCTACTACTTTGGTCATTGTGGAACCCAAACTCATACTCCTCAACTCTCCCTAAGCAAACCTCACTTTTAGATTGTAGCACTCAGAATGAGGATAATGGAAACACACTCATCTCCTCAAAGAAAGGTCTCAAGTTCGGCTATAAGTACCATAAGCTTGACCCTTATGTGAGTCACTACTAATGTAAGCTTCATTCAACTCAAGATCATATAGGGTTTTTGTGGAGATATAGTGAAGGATCTTGGTTCACGGTAGGAAATATTTGGTCTAGGTAGGTTCCATCTTCCCTTAAGCACTTCATTTGCTTCATTTTGGCATACATTCTCTTGACTTTTTGAGTCATTAAGTTCTTTCTGAGGGGTTACAGAGACACTGTCACTCTTTCTTGTTCATTTCAAACCTTTTTCTCCTTTCTAAACGTTCCACACCTTTCATATCTTTTCTTTTATTGATTCCCTTTATTTCTTCTAAATTGTTCATTCTTTTTTACTTTTTGATTTTCTTTCTTTTTCATTGCCTTTCCTTTTCTTCATTTTGTACCTTTTTCCACTTTGTTGCAGTCCTCGTCTCTCCCCCAAACTTATGATTTTGCCTTGTGCTAAGGAAATATTGTGTGCCAAGAGAGGGTCAGAACGGGTAAAGGTTTGTATCGTGGTTTTTGAAAGAAAAAGGTATAAGGCTCAAAAGGGTTGACTAGGGATATTATCATTGGTAGACTATGGAAGTTTTCAAGACATCATGCGGATCAAGGAGAGCCTATAATCACATCTCAAGTCAAACTACACTTAGGATTTCGCCTAGACAAACATTCAGGGCAAGTTCTAGACTAATGGCTCGGGACTTGGACTTGCAATTCAAATTCTCACCACACACGCTATGGGATTGCTAAAGAAACAGAGTTGGGGGCCCACAATGACTTTAGCTAATATTTGAGCAACACAATGGTCCCGAAAAACAACGTGATGATTATCGGCCAACACAAGAGTCTCAAGGTCACAACTTTCACCATCATATACACAACAATTTATTTTTGACCATAGGATCAAAGGCAAATATGTTAGGACCAAGTGAAGCTTTGCTTGAGGCACCATTACTCACTAGCTACTACTTACACAAAAAGCAAAAAGAAAATGGACTCAAACCCTTAAGAAGGTTGTCATGCCATCTATCATCAGGAAGAGCCACCCGGTTCACACAAATTCCACATTTGGAAAGAACCGTGGCATTAAGAAAACCAAAGGCTTATTGCACGCAAAAATTCAAAACAAGAAGCTATGAAAATAAAATAAGAAGCTATGAAAGGAAAAATGCGAAAAGTAAAATAAATATATACAAGAGGGGATTTAGTCGAATATACATAAGGGGGAATGAATATATACATCAGAAGGTAATTTTACATACATACCAGAGTTGTAAAGTACGAAAAGTAAACTAGGATGGTAAAATTATGTACATACCAAAAGTAAAAAGAAAGCATAATAAAACGGAAATAGTGTCATATATACAATCATCCCAAATAGGGCTACGCCCTCAAATGAGAGCTAGCATTGTCCTCAATGCTAACTAATCAAAAATAACTCAAAATAAAAGAGAGGGTAAAAAGAAACTCCTTATTGGCCCTCCGTCTGCATAGGCTCATGAATCTGGTTCTCTAGGAGCTTCTTCTGGTTGTCCAGAAGCTCCTTGAGAGTGTCCTCCACTGACTGTGGGACTTGTGGCTGAGGAGGTGAAGACTAGGCTGCCACCGATGTAGAAAGTACAGACAGCTTAGAAGTAGTTGCCTGCATCCAGTTGTTGATACTGGCGAGGGTCTGGCTCAAATGGTGGGCAGTCAAAGAGTATGCTGCAGATGTGGGAATATCTAGGGTTGTATAAGTGGAGGGTCATGGAGCCATGCTTGGGATGGGTGGAGGAGGCTGAGTAGGAGGCACTACTACTATTGGCTCTTCAGACTGGCCAGTAGAAACAGTGGATTTACCCTTGTCTTTAGGGTTGTCATCACCCTGTAGGCTATACCAGGAAAAGGGATCCTTTGTCTTTACCTTCACATCAAACTTCCTCTTTTCTACTTCTTGATCCTTGAAGTACATGGTCAGGAAATTTGGGAAGGGGTAGGATTTATCCCCTTCGTTCACAACTCGTGTAGTCACCCCAGACATCACATTCCCGACGTTGATTGGGTACCCCGCCATGATCGATGCCACCAATATAGCTTGGGATATAGGAAGAGATTTTTCGTGAGTGGTGGGGTCTAGCCTGCTGCACACAAACGTCTCCCACCCTTTTGCTTCAAAGTTTAGGGTTCTCCTCAGAATTTCTACTCACGCTGTCAACCATTCTGGGGTGGTACCTGGGATTTCCAAGTGCTCTGCTAACCACGGATGGGCATCCTCCCCCAAATCTACCTTCTCTAAGTACAATGCCTCATCCACCTCGGGGAAGTCAAGGTAGTCATTGATCGTTTTTCCATCAAACATTATTGTCAAATTTCGCACCTTAGTCACTTTAGTGCCCTTTTTTATGTGGGCAACATTGGTGTAAAACTCCTTGACTATGTGCTTATTGGCCTCCACCACTTGTAATGCGAAATAGTTCCATCCAGATCTCTCTCTGAACTGCCTCAGCACATTGGGGTTGTGAGGAAAGAGGTCCTTTGTAATGAATTTCCACTCCGGTATCAACTTCCTCTCGGGCCACTATTCCCTGAACTTGTGGAAGGCCACTTCACTCACAAATCTATCTTGCCATGCTTCTGGTTTCCTGGTTCTCTCTAATCCTCCTACTTGGGGCTCACCCCCTCCTTCTTCTTCTGCGGAATGCTCACCGGATAGTAAAGTTGTAGGTAAGGTAGAATAGTCATTGTCACTGCCCGCAGCTGAGCCCTCAAACGACTCAGAAGACCTTTGTGATGATGCTTGGGAAGTAGGGGAGCCCGAAGGTGTATCTCTCAATCTTTTTCTCTCTATCCAGTCAGGAACATACTCTGGCACGGATTCTGAATCAGATTCCTCCCGGGAGGGCTCATACTCACTTCCCGAATGGGAAGCAGCTCTATCAAGAGCCTTTATTGTTTTTCTGGTGTCTTTAATAGCTTGCCGGGTTTGGGGAGTCAATTTGAGCATGCCTTTTCCTCTACCCCGGGAGGACTCTCATTTTCCTTGTTTCCTATCACTGCCTAGTGATTGAACCATTTTCTGCAAGTGGAATTCAAGTGAACCTTGTTAGTATCACAGTATTTGGTGAAATAGTGCAGAATAAGATTACAGGCAGTTGAAAAATGAAAAGCAGAATTGCAGACTGCGGACGGTACAAAATGAAGTGCGGCCGCAAAGAAGCTATCACGGACCGCACAAAATGCACCGCGGTCCTCACTGGGGTGGGGTTCAGACTACCTACTCTCTGATAAAGGTCACAGCGGACTGCATAAAATGGTGTTGCGGTCCGTATTAAGGCATCGCAGACCGCACAAAATGAAGTGCGGCCCCAAAGAAGGTACTGCGGTCCGCACTAAGATGGGGTTCAGACTACCCACTCTCTGATAAAGGTCACCAAAGACCGCACAAAATCCACCGCAGCCGCGGTCCTTAACTTTTAATCTATCTGAAGTTAAACCATCGCGGTCCGCACAAAATGGTATTGCGGACCGAGGTGAGCAATGAACAGTAACACTAACCTAGGGTTTCAAACATTCTTCCCGATTTGAGACTAAAATCACATATTATTGATCCCCTGGTATTTAATCAGTGTTTTAAACTAATTAGTCCTAATTTAACCAGTATTAAGCAAACCCTATGCATTGATTGAAAGAAAAGGGAAGAAAAAGAAGAAAAACAACATTTAAAAAGAAAATAACAAAGTTAAACAACTAAGAAAATAAAATTAAAATTACAAGATGTGAGATGCAGTGTAGATGAATGAGATTTAGCAGGTGAAGTCAAGAGGTAGGAGTGATGAATAGTGTTTTTGTCTATTAAGTGTGCAGAGAGCGAAAAGTTCAAAATGAAGGCCTCAGACCCTATTTATAGAAAAAGGACATGGGGCCCACTTCACCTACCCATCGCGGACCGTACAAAATGGCACTGCGGTCCGCGGTACTCAAAATCATGAAGCATTGGGGAGATGTCCACTGCGGACCACAAGAATTGCAATGCGGTCGCAGAGGTCCAATGTGGACCGCACAAATTGCATTGCGGCCGCGGTTGCAAACTTCAGAGAGCCCCTTTAACTGTTAAATCACTTTGTGGACCGCATTGGAATGTTTCCCCCACACTAAGGCCTTTGATTAAATCACTTTATAATTTAGTCCTGCACTGCATCAAAACAATCCTACAATATCCCACAACCAGTTAGTCAAAAAGCAAATCCTATACTACAACGAAAATCAAAGAAAAACAAAAAGAAAGGCACATGGGTTGCCTCCCAAGAAGCGCCTGATTTAACGTCGCGGCACGACGCATGTTACCATGTTCAAAGGAATTTCATCAAAGCCACCACGCGGCTATCTTCAAATTTTCCAAGATAATGCTTGACCCGGTGCCCATTCACACGAAAAATCTACCCATTCTTGTTCTTGAGATCAAGAGCACCAAAGGGTGTAACCAACACAACTTCAAACGGGCCACTCCACTTGGATTTGAGTTTTCCCGGGAAGAGACGAATTCTAGAATTGGAAAGAAGCACCAAGTCTCCCACCTTGAACTCCCGGTCTTTGGCATATTTGTCATGGAGATACTTCATTTTCTCTTTGTACAAAGAGGAGCTAGTATATGCATGAAATCTGAACTCGTCTAGCTCATTGAGATGATCAACTCTGATATTTGCAACTGTATCCCAATCTAAATTCAATTTCTTCAAGGCCCATAGTGCCTTATGCTCCAATTCCACAAGAAGATGAAAAGTCTTGCCATACACCAACCGGTAAGGAGACATACCGATTGGGGTCTTGAAGGCAGTCCGGTAAGCCCAAAGAGCATCATCAAGCTTCCAGGACCAATCAATTCGATTAGCATTCACTGTCTTGGCAAAAATATTCTTGATTTCACGATTAGATACTTCCACTTGGCCACTTGCTTGAGGATGGTACGGAGTGGACACCTTATGATTGACTCCATACTTGGTTAACAATGAATCGAAGGCCCTATTGCAAAAATGAGACCCCCCGTCACTGATGATGGCACGGGGTGTCCCAAATCTTGTGAAAATATGCTTCTTCAGAAAACCAACCACACTTCGGGCCTCATTATTGGGAAAAGCCACGACTTCAACCCATTTCGAAACATAGTCCACCGCCACGAGTATGTAAGTGTTTCCACATGAGCTAACAAAGGGCCCCTTAATATCAATGCCCCAAACATCGAAAATATCCACCTCAAGAATTGTAGTGAGAGGCATCTCATCTTTCTTGGATATGCCACCCATTCTTTGGAATTCATCACACCGCTTGACCAATTCACTTGTACAAAGTAGGCCAAAAGAAACCACAACTTAACACTTTTGACGCGGTCCTTGCCCCTCCATGATGACCACCATAAGGTGAGGAGTGGCATGACTCAAGAATTGACCCTTGCTCTTCTTCGGGCACACAACACCGGATGACCCCATCATTGCATATCTTGAATAAGTACGGTTCATCCCAATAATAATCCATGTTATCTTGTCTAAGCTTCTCCCTTTGGTTAGAAGAGAGCTTAAACGGGACAACACCCGTGACAATGTAGTTGGCGATTTCCGCGAACCATGGCATTTCTTGCATAGTAATGGAGAGAAGTTGTTCATCCGGGAAGCTATCATCAATATCAAGCCCATCACTAGGTCTCCCTTGCTCCTCCAAACGGGAGAGATGGTCGGCAACTTGGTTCTCACTCCCCTTTCTATCAATGATCTCCAAATCAAACTCCTGAAACAATAACACCCACCGCATAAGTCTAGCCTTGGAATGCTTTTTCATCATGAGATACCGGAGCGGCGCATGGTCGGTGTGAACTATGACCTTGGCACCCATAAGATAAGGATGAAATTTATCCATTGCAAAGACTATAGCCAACAACTCTTTTTCGGTGACAGTGTAGTTTATTTGGGAGGAATTCATTGTCTTGCTTGCATAGTAAATGGAGTGAAATATCTTGTTCACTCTTTGGCCCAAAACCGCACCCACCGCCACATCACTCGAATCACACATTAGCGCAAAAGGAGAGCTCCAATCCGGCACGGTGATAATTGGCGTGGTGGTTAACTTGTGCTTCAGCAACTCAAATGCACTCATGCGATTCTCATCAAAGTGTAACTTGGCATCTTTCTCTAGAAACTTGCAAAGAGGATTGACCACCTTTGAAAATTCCTTAATGAAGCGCCGGTAGAACCCGGAATGCCCAAGAAAACTACGGACTCCCTTCACCGAAGTTGGAGGTGGCAATTTGCAAATGACCTCAACCTTGGCCTTGTCTACTTGAATTGCATTTCTTGAGATTTTGTGGCCCAAAACTATCCCTTCTTCAACCATAAAGTGGCGTTTTTCCCAGTTGAGCACTAGGTTGGTTTGTTCACAACGAGCGAGGACTTTGTCAAGATTGTTCAAGCATTCATCAAAGGAGTCCCCAACCACGCTGAAATCATCCATGAATACCTCTAGAAAGTCTTCAACCATGTCAGTGAAATTGCCATCATGTACCACTGAAATGTAGCGGGTGCATTGCACAATCCTAAAGGCATCCTGGAAAAAGCAAATGTCCCATAGGGACAGGTGAAGGTTGTCTTTTCTTGGTCCTCCGAAACAATCAAGATTTGGTTATAGCCTGAATACCAGTCCAAGAAGAAATAGAAAGCTCTACCCGCAAGTCTGTCAAGAATTTGGTCCAAGAAAGGAAAAGGGAAGTGATCCTTGCGAATCATCTTGTTCAATTTGCGGTAATCCATGCATACCCGCCAACCTGTGACTTTCCTTGTTGGAATAAGTTCATTCTTGTCATTTTGAATCACGGTCATGCCACCCTTTTTTGGAACACATTGGACCAGAGATGTCCAAGCACTATCCGAGATTGGGTAGACGACCCCTGCATCAAGCCACTTGATTATTTCTTTCTTCACAACTTATTGCATTGCTTTATTTAGCCTCCGTTGATGTTCTACGGAAGGCTTTTCTCCATGCTCGAGAATGATTTTGCGCATACAAAATGTGGGGCTTATTCCTCGAATGTCCGCAAGTGTCCATCCTATGGCCTTCTTCTTCCTTTGTAAAACTTAGAGAGTATAGTCTACCTGCACTTTGGTTAGACAAGATGAAAGTATAACAGGTAAAGTACAAGAAGGACCAAGAAATTCATACCTGAGGTGTGGTGGAAGTGGCTTCAACTCCTATGTAGGTGGCTCTTCAGTTGAAGGTTTTGTCGAAGGAGTTTTCCGATTCTCCAAATCCAAGGATAACTTTCGAGGACCATATGAATAAGAACCCATGCCTTGTAGAGCATCGGTACTCTCGATCAAGTCATCCACCACAATATCATCATGATTCAATAGAGCTGCCTCCATGGGAGCTTCAACATTTTTCATTGAGCTTGTTTCATCAATAATGACCTCGGTGACAAGGTCCATGAAAGAACATACCTCTGTGCTATTGGGTTGCTTCATTGACTTGCAAACGTGGAACACAACCTTTTCATCGCCCACCCGGAAAGTGAGATCACCGGCCTCCACATCAACTAAGGCCTTCCCCATTGCAAGGAAGGGCCTTCCCAAAATGATAGGAACTTCATAATCCACCTCACAATCAAAGATAACAAAATCCGCGGGCAAAATGAACTTTTCAACCCGCACCAAAACATCATCAATGATTCCTAAAGGTCGCTTCATAGATCGATCCGCCATTTGAAGACGCATGGAAGTATCCCTAGGTTGACCAATCCCCAAAGTTTTGAAAACCGAATATGGCATCAAGTTTATGCTAGCTCTGAGGTCACACCATGCTTTGGCGAAATCCGCGCTACCAATTGTGCAATGAATGGTGAATGCCCCGTGATCTTCAAGCTTGGGTGCCATTGAGTGCACTATTGCACTCACTTGGTGAGTCATCTTTATAGTTTCACACTCCATTGACCTTTTCTTTGTGACCAAGTCCTTCATGAACTTGGCATACCCGGGAATTTGCTCTAAAGCTTCAACTAAAGGGACATTGATGGATAAGCTTTTCATCATGTCGATGAATTTCTTAAATTGGTTATCATTATTTTTCGTTGCCAACCTTTGAGGATAAGGAGGAGGGTGCCTAGGGAATGGGGCCTTTTCTTTTGACACAACCGGCTCGGAAATGTCAATTACGTGTTCCCTAGACGGGTTCACGTCACTTTGAGTTTCCTTCTCATGATCATGAATATCAATCCTCACTTCACTAGTTGTTGGCTCCTCAACTACATGCTAAACCTAAATCGGAACCTCATCATTTAGCAAGTTATCCTCATCACCAACAACTCTTTTTTGTTTAGAAGAACTAGCCTCATCGCCTCGTCCACTCCTTGTGGTCACCGCCATGGCGTGACTGGTATTGTTGTTGTTGTTCCCACCCTTGGGGTTCACCACCGTATCACTTGGTAGTGCTCCCTTCGGGCGTGTGTTCAAGGCTTGAGAGATTTGTCCCATTTGCACTTCAACATTTCGAATGGAGGTGTTATGGGAGGCAAGTTGAGCATCTGAATCCGCATTGCGATCCATCATTTGTTTGAACATTTGCTCAATTCTACCCATATAATTACTTGAGGAACCTTGTCCTTGTGATTGATAGGGGGTGGATTGTTGGGTTGTTGGTACATCGGGGGCCTTTGAAAGCCCGACCCCCGGTTACCGTTTCCACCCCAATTGTTGTTATTATTCCTCCCGCTCCAATTATTGTTATTGTTGCCTCCCCATTGTTGATTGTTGTTCCCCCAATTGCTTGAATTGTTGTTATTGTTCCAATTGCAGCCTTTGATTGTTCCAATTTTGGTTGTTGCCTTGATTGTTCCCTTTCCCTTGATAATTGTTGGCATACATGACATCCTCATCTTGATCATCATAAGCATCCTCATGACTATACCCACTCGATCCTTGGTCACATTGAATATTGTTGTTTTGCATTTGATTTCCACGAGGTCTTCTCTTGTTCACCAAAACATTTACCCCCTCCATAGCATTTACTTGATTTGGCCCTTGTAATTATTGAAGTTGTGCCTTAGCAAGTTGATTCATGGTGGTGGTAAGCTCGGCAATTGCCTGCCCATGTTCTTGAAGTTCTTTGTTAAGATCATTAACACCTGGATCACCATGAGGCACATTTGCTCTACTCTGCCATGCTGACGAAGTGTCAGCCATTTCATCTAAGACCTCACATGCCTCATTGTATGGTAGCTTCATGAAGTTTCCCCCAGCCAATTGATTGACCACACACTGATTGGTGGTATTTATGCCTCGGTAGAAGGTCTACTGTATCATGGCCTCAGTCATATCATTGTTTGGTCACTCCTTTACCATGGTCCGGTAGCGCTCCTAAATCTCATGCAAAGGCTCATTTGGCTCTTGCTTGAAAGCCAATATTTCATCTCTAAGCGCTGCCATGTGACTAGGAGAGAAGAATTTTGCAATGAACTTGTCTGCTAGCTCATCCCATGTGGATATGGATTGGTTGGGAAGTCGCTACAGCTAGTCTAATGCTTTCCCTCGGAGAGAGAAGGGGAATAGCCTAAGTCTTAATGCATCCTCTGAGACGTTTGTTTGCTTGTTCCCCCAACAGGTATCAATGAACCCATTTAAATGCTTATAAGCATTCTGATGTGGAGCTCCTGTGAAGTACCCACTCTACTCCAAGAGTGTCAGCATCACATTTGTGATTTGGAAGTTCCCCGCCCGGATTCTAAGCAGGACAATAGCACTCGTGTACCCCTCGTTTGGAAGTACCGGAGGGGCAACTCTGGGTAGTGGAGGCGGGGGAGGGTCTGGAATACCCTCATTAACATTGTCCTGTCGGCCCCGTCTTGGAGGTGGTACTTGATTTAGTTCATCTTCTCCATTGTCAAACACCTCCTCCCCCGAAATAATATTACCCAAAGGATCCTCCATTAGTACCTGAATTGACTCAACGCACACGTTAACAAAAGAAGGAAGGGAAAACACACTACACCACTATTCACGTAGATAATCAACACCGTAAAATCTCCCCGGCAACAGCGCCAAAAGAGTTATCGACTCCCCGCTTATACCACTAAAGAGTAGCAAGTACATGGGTCAATGCAGCTTTTACCCGAAGGGTAGGGATCGATTTCCACAGGGAGCTATATATGTGGGAAGTTGAGTTCCTAAGTGATCTAATGGTGCATTGTGTTCTCAGTAGTACTTCTCATCAAATGGTTTGGTGATTAAACTACGGTTTAGTCTATTAGAAATTACAAACTAGCTAACTAATATCATTTTGGATATTTTCTCAATAGATAAAGGGACTAGGGCTGTGACTTTCTCCTAGGTGAATACTTGACGGGATCTAAAGCCTAAGGAGAAAACGTTATGTTGGGGATTGTGATATAGCCAATGCTCGGAATTACTCACTCTATACCTCTCGGTAGCTTGAGTGACTTTGCCCTAATTGACTTCCTCAAGTCCAATTGGGTGTCAAAATTGTGCAAGCAATAAAGGCTCAAATCGGGTATTACTATCTCTAGGTTTAACCCTTTAATTGGGACTATCAATCTCTTGATTACACCCTAATTCCTTGTTGGACTGATTTTCCTAAACTCAAATTCTCTTTCTCAAGAATAACCCAAGTCAAATAGGTACAAATTAGTGTTTACAACCACTAATTTAACATGGAAAACATAAATCAGTCCAAATATCAACTACCCATAAACATCTAAGACTTAAATCAAAAGAACCATCAAATACCCACACTAGGGTTGAGCCACAACCCTAGCTAATGTGTCTAGGTACTCATAATGATGAAAGAAAACAAAGAAATAAATGAAGAATAACCTATAAGATTTAATTACAAACTAATAATTGAAGATTCAATGATAAACCAACTATATAATTACTCAAAATGGTCTAGTACAGCCGTTCACGGTCTCTTCTCGAAGTTAGAGTACCAAATCTCCCATAAAAATGGGAAAAGAAAGTATTTATACTAGGGCAAATTTTCTGGAAAAAAATACCCCTGCGGGGGTAACGCGGACCGCAAGAAATGGAGTGCGGCCGCGATGAGGCTTTTTGGCTTCAAACTTCTGCACTCTGAACTTGGCCACCGCGGGCCGCATAAAATGTACCGCGGTCGTGGTGGATCCTACTGTGTTCCGCACAAAAAGGATCGCGGACCGCATTGGCTTTTTCCTCCAAAATCCAAACTCTCTGAACCTGATCTTTGCGGACCGCACAAACTTGATTGCGTTCGCGGTGAGGCCACTGCGGTCAACACATAATGCTTTGCAGCCGCAGTGCTTGAGTTTCCAAAATATGCCTCTCTGAATCTCCTCATTGCGGACCGCACTAAATGGGATGCGGCCGCTGTGGATCTGTTGCACTGTGCTTGGACTTGTTCTTGGTACTTGTGCATGTTTCACTCCTTTTTGAGCTGGTTTTGACTAATTGTCACCTTTTTTACCAAACCTTGGAAACAAGTACAACATGTAAGCCTTTGGGACTATTTTGTATACAGTTTTAATCAAAACTCAAGCAAGAAGAAGTGTAAAATGAACTATAATCCTTAGTTATCAACTCACCCTGTTAGTCACATACTCAGAAGAACCTCTCAATCAAGAATAGCATGACACGGAGATAGCCAATCCATGACCAGTATCACATCAAACTCAACCATGCCGAGTAACAGTAGGTCCACCTGGGTCTCCAGACCCCCAATAGATATCACACACGACCAATACACATTATCTACAACAATAGTATCACCCACTGGAGTCGACACATGAACAAACGTAACTAAATACTCACGGGGCATATCCAGGAACGGTGAAAAATAAGATGAGACATACGAATAGGTAGAACCAGGGTCAAATAGGACTAAAGCATCTCGGTGACAGACTGAGATAATACATGTGATCACCGCATCGGAGGCCATAGCATCAGGCATGGTTGGAAGTGCACAGATATGGGCCTGAGCTCCACCTGCTCGACCCCCCCCCCTAGGGCGGCCTCTAGCTGATGACTCCCACCCCTAGCTCCCTGGGTGGGTTGTGAAGTAACTGGAGCTGAAGTCGAAGGCTGGCTCCTAGACTGAGATGGACCTCCAATAAAATCAGGGCACTGCCTCCTCATATGCCCGAACTCTCCACACTGATAACAACTCCCTGGTGCAGGGGACGAGGACTGAAGGGAACCCCTGGAAACAGAATAACCGCTTGAAGATCTATGCATAGAAGAACCCTGGAATGATGATGCTCTGGAGGAATTCTGAGCTGGAAGGGCACTAAATGAAGAACGGCTCGGATGAGAACTGCGGGGACCCTGCCCCGATGATACACCACCATAAGTTGGGCGAGCTGGCTGTGGAAGCCTATATGGGCGGCCTCTGCTCTGCTGAAACTGACCTCTAGAAGGAATACCACTGAAACTGCCAGATCCCTGAGGCCTTTTGGCCTCTCTCTCTCCTCTCGCTCATGTCGGCGAACAGACTCAATATCTCGAGCAATATCAACGACTCGCTCGAAGGTAGCACTGATACTCTCTCCCTAGTCATCAAAATACGGAGCTGGTAAGTGAGGCCATCCACGAACCTCCTAATCCTCTCTCTATCAGTAGGGACTAATTTAGTAGCATGACGAGCCAACTCAGAAAATTGCATCTCATACTGTGTCACTGATAGCTCTCCCTGACACAGCTGCTCAAACTGCCTACGCTGCTCCTCACAGTGAGACTGGGGAACATACTTCTCCAAGAAGATAGTGGAGAACTACTGCCAGGTGAGGGGTGATGAACCAACAGCCCTACGCCTCTCAAACGACTCCCACGAAGTGAAAGCAGCACCAAAAAACTGAAATGTAGCAAATGAGATCCCACTGGTCTCCAGAATCCCACCAGTACGAAGTATCCTCTAACACTTATCCAGAAAACCCTAGGCATCCTCTCCCTCTGCGCCGCTGAATGTCGGAGGCTGAAGTCTACCAAACCTCTCCAGCCTGCGCTGCTCACCCTCTGCATAGCTGGGACCATATAGCCCTGAACTGGAACAAACTGGTTGGGCTAGGACTGCCCCCGGTGTCTGAATGCCCTTTACAACCTGCTTAGGTGTCCGAGCAGCTGGAGTGTGAATGCCTCCCCGGCCTGAGATGTAGCGACAATATTAAACACAGCAACTTCCTGAGAAAGGCTAGTACATACTGTCAAAATCTGAGACAGGGTCTCCTGAAGACCCGGAATAACGATGGGCACTGCCGGTGCTTGAGCATGTCCCGCTGGAATATCCGCGGTGGGAACCTGATCCTGAATAGTAGGGGGATCAACTGGTACTGCCACGGCTGCTGCGCGGGCTGGTCCCCTACCTCTACCACGGCCTCGACCGCGGCCTCAACCTCTCGCTGGTCTAGCTGGTGTCTGGTCACCCTGATCAGTAGCACGTGTCCTCACCATCTATGAGAGAATGAAACAACAAAAGTTTATATTTCCAGAAGCACTAGAATGGCACGACAGATTTCAAGAATGAGATGTTTCCTAAGAGTTTTGTAGCCTCTCAAAAATAAGTATAGACGTCTCCGTACCGATCCGCAACACTCTAAACCTGCTCATGACCGTTGAGTCCTATGTAACCTAGGGCTCTGATACCAACTTGTTACGACCCTAAATTAACAAGGGTCATGTTGGCGCCTATTGTGAAACTAGGCTAGCCCTTTAACATAATGAAATCAACATTTTCCATTTAAAATAAATATATCCTTATATTCCGATAGGGATTTCCTTTTTAAGACAAGTTTAACCAGAAAATAATAATCCAACGATGAAAATCTAATACCGACCCAGACCTCTGGAGTTAACTGTCATGAGCATATAGGATGATAAATACAAAGTAAAATAAAATGACTTTGCTACTACAAAAGTCTGCAATATGAAGGACAAAACTATGACTGGGGAAAGGAAAGGAGGCGAACTGGGGACGCTGAGCAACTATCTCGTTTCCTCGAACAGACTCCCAAGCTCGTCAAAGATCAACTAGTGAGATGGTCTGAAACCTGGATCTGGACATAGAGGTGCAAGGAGTAACGTGAATACGCCAACTCAGTATGTAACCAAAGTAACTAAAAACCTAAGTGTAGTGACGAGCATTTATAAATCATATTTATGTAAAAACAGTAATTCAACCTTTGGTAGAAAACCTTAGTATAAAGAAGAGTGAGAAAAACAGTAAAATTCACAATGTAACAGCCTCTCAGGCATAGTATCACTCATAACAAGGTATTTCAGTCACTCGTGGCCCCACTATCAATATCTCATGCTCACACTAAGCACTCTCACTCAAAAAGTACCAGGTATCTCACATTGTTGTGGCGTGCAGCCTGATCAAATATATAATATATACTGCTACAGCGTGAAGCCCGATCCAATATATATATACTACTGCGGCGTGCAGCCCGATCCATATAATAGTCAACTGTGCTCACTAGGGTTGTATAGACTCCGGAGGGGCTCCTACAGCCCAAGAACTATGTTGCTACGGGTGCAGCTCAATCCACATAATATATAATGTTGTGGCGTGCAGCCCGATCCATATAATATATATATAATGCTGCGGCGTGCAGCCCGATCCATATAATATATATATATATACTGTTGCGGCGTGCAGCCCGATCCATAACTATCCTCACATACTCGGCTCTCGGCCTCATTCAGTCATCCTCACAAGCCACTCGGAAACTCATCTCAACTCACAGGACTTAGCCAAAAATACCTTTCAGAGTTTAAAACAATGTGGTAACAGTAGAAATGGTAACAAGTAGAAAGCATGACTAAGTTCACAAATATTCTATCAGGATAGTGGGAGAATAGTGTAAAAGTACCCCTGAGGGTCTAAACAGATCGGCACAAGGCCCCAATCATGGCTTACAGCCCATAAACAAGTATAAGTCTTTAAAGTACAGGTTATTCCATGATTTCAAATCAATTATACGGTTTAGTAATTGCTACGGGGTGGACCAAGTCACAATCCCTATCGTTGCACGCCCACACGCTCGTCACCTAGCATGTGTGTCACCTCATTTATCAAAACAATGTAAAGTACCTAGGTTTCATACCCTCAGGTCTAGAGTTACAATCGTTACTTACCTCAAAACAGTCCAAAAACTACTCTGCGATGCTCTTGCCCCTCGAATCGGCTCCCAAATGATCCGAGTATATCAAAATCAGATTCATAATATCAAAATATGCAAGGGAAACGAAACCCAAATTGAAACTATCAAAATTAGGCAAAATTCTCAAAATTAGCCAAACCCGGTCCCCGGGCCCACGTCTCGGAACTCGATAAAATTTACACCACAAGAATCCTCATCCTCTCTCGAGTCTATGCATAACAAGAACACTGAAATCGGAGTCCCAATGACCCCTCAAATCCCCTTCCTAAGGTCTCTTAAAGCCCTTATTACCCCTTTCCCTTCCTTATTTCCTACCAATTTCATGACTAACAGTGGAAAAATCATCACAACCACAAGAGATGGAGTCCAAGTAACTTACCCAATTGATAACCTTCAATTTCCCTCTGAAAATCACTGCTCAAATATCAAAACCCGTCCACAAATGGTGAAAATGGGTGAAATTTCGCGAAGGCACCCTTTTATACTTTCTGCCCAGCGACTTCCCCACCTGCGAAAGTGGTTTAAAACCGGACTTCCGCACCTGCGGCTCTCTTCTCGCACCTGCGGGCCCACAGGTGCGACCAGGTGTCCGCACCTGCGCTCTATGTCCAGGTCCCCTTCTTTCGCACCTGCACAAGGACCTTTGCACCTGCGTCCATCGCACTTACGGCTCTTCATCCGCAGGTGCAGCCACACCAGTAGAAAGACACCAGCAGCAGTTTTGCTGCAAAATCCCAAGTCCGAACCTCCGTTAACCATCCGAATCAATCCTAAGCCCCTCGAGGCCCCAACCAAATATACCAACACATCCCCTAACCTCATTCAAACTTAGTCAAGCCTTCGAAACATCCCAAACAACGCAAAAACACCAAAATCACATCAAATTCAAGCCTATGAAATTTGAAATTTTTAACTTTCACCAAGGATGCCGAAATCATCCAAAACACCTCCGATTGATCTGAAACATTTCACACATATCCAAAACGGCATTACGAACCTATTCCAACTTCCAAAATTCTATTCTGACCCCGATATCCAATTTTCCACTGCCAACCGAAAATCACCAAAAACTAACTTTCGCCAATTCAAGCCTAATTCTACACCGGACCTCCAAACTACATTCTGAACACACTCCTAAGTCCAAAATCACCTAACGAAGCTATCTGAGCCATTAAATCTGCATTCTGAGATCGTTTACCAAGAAGTCAACCCCTAGTTGACTTTTCCAACTATAAAGCTACTTAAGAGACTAAGTGTCTCAATTCTCACTACCACCACTCCGAACCCGAACCTCCTGACTCCAACACATCATAAACCACTAAACAATGCATAACAAGGAAGAAACAGAAATAACTGTGCGAATTCTACGGAACGACCGGCCAGGTCGTTACATTTTCAAATAGTGAAAGATTATTTTGAAAATTATTATTCTCATTATAACAATGATGACGATTATAATTTTGTATATTGCCACGTCTACATCCCTTGATACCTTCACGGTAATAATTTTGTCTTCTTTCAGACTTAACACATATTGCTATCACTTTCTCTTAAGGGAATTGAGAATGAAGCAAATTCAATGGGACATGTCTCCACTTCTTTGTGCTCATAATCATACACGAATTTGATTATGAAAAGACATAGAAACTTTACCACTTCGGGTGGTTATAATTTCTTGCAAACTCTATAAGAGTTATGATTAAAGTTTATTGTTTTTGCTTGCATTTAAAATCAAATCATAGAATTTCAAGAATTTAAAATAGAGAAATAAAGTAAATACTTACCTAAAATCCAAAATTTAATCATGAAGAAAGTTCATGGAACAATTGACAATCATTACACTCAATCCCAAAGCTTCTACTCAATTGGTTAGAGTCTCGTGCTGATAACGTGTTATGAAACAATAAAAGAAGAAGAACAATAGTGCAGAGAAAGAGAGAGAGGAAATTCTTATTGAATTTTGGGATGATCTACAATGGAATAAGACCCCTTTATTTATAAGGAAAGGGTTGTAGACGCGTAATTTTTTACCCTCCCCGAGATATTATACTTTTTAGCGTTTAAATATTTAGTTTAGGCCAAATATCGTTATTTTAACTAGTTTTAACTATTTTACTTAATTTTATCACAAAAATTTAAAAAAATACAAAAATAATTTCATTTTTCTTTATTTAATTCCGGAATTCCATTACGACCCCGATAGCCTATTTTCCACTGCCGACCGGAAATCACCAAATACTAACTTTCGCCAATTCAAACCTAATTCTACATCGGACCTCCAAACTACATTCCGAACACACTCCTAAGTTCAAAATCACCTAACGAAGCTACTTGAGCCATAAAATCTGCATTCCGAGATCGTTTACCAAGAAGTCAACCCCCAGTTGACTTTTCCAACTATAAAGCTACTTTAAGAGACTAAGTGTCTCAATTCTCACTACCACCACTCCGAACCCGAACCACCCGACTCCAACACATCATAAAACACTAAACAATGCATAACAAGGCAGAAACAAAAATAACTGTGCGAATTCTACGGAATGACCGGCCGAGTCGTTACATTTTCAAATAGTGAAAGATTGTTTTGACAATTCTTATTATTCTCATTATCACAATGATGACGATTATAATTTCGTATATTTCCACGTCCATATCCCTTGATACCTTCACGGTAATAATTTTGTCTTCTTTCAGACTTAACACATATTCCTATCACTTTCTCTTAAGGGAACTGAGAATGAAACAAATTCAATGGGACATGTCTCCACTTCTTTGTGCTCATAATCATACACGAATTTGATTATGGCAAGACATAGAAACTTTACCACTTCGGGTGGTTATAATTTCTCGCAACTCTATAAGAGTTATGATCAAAATTTATTGTTTTTGCTTGCATTTAAAATCAAATCATAGAATTTCAAGAATTTAAAACAGAAAAATAAAGTAAAATACTTACCTTAAATCCAAAATTTTATCGTGAAGGACGTTCATGGAACAATTGAAAATCATTACACACAATCCCAAAGCTTCTACTCAATTTGTTAGAGTCTCGTGCTGATAACGTGTTATGAAACAATAAAAGAAGAAGAACAATATTGCATAGAAAGAGAGAGAGGAAATTCTTATTGAATTTTGGGATGATCTACAATGGAATAAGACCCCTCTATTTATAAGGAAAGCGTTGTAGACGCGTAATATTTTACCCTCCCCGAGATATTATACTTTTTAGCGTTTAGATATTTAGTTTATGCCAAATATCATTATTTTAACTAGTTTTAGCTATTTTACTTAATTTTATCACAAAAATTTTAAAAAACACAAAAATAATTTAATTTTTCTTTATTTAATTAAGGTATTAGGTATTTCTAATAGTTATTATTTCAGGACTTAATATTTTTAATCTAGTAGAATCAAATGACCACTTTTTAAAGGTAAATTTGACCAAAATTTAGCTAATTCGGTCCTAGCCCATTAACCCTTGGCCCAAATACCCATTAAGCCAAAAACTAACCCAACACCCTAAGACCTAACCTTAACCTTGAACACGCCTGTTACTCCCAACGGACTCTTACAGACGCAACAACCAAAAAACACACTAATTTCCTAGACCCCTGCCCAGCCGCCACCAGAGAGAACCCACGAGCCCAGCCGCCAGACCTAGCCCCTCCACCATCAGCACATCTACACCAAAAACCCACTCACAGAAACAGATCCCCTTCAGACCATCGACACCCAAAAACAAAATCGCAGCAGACCCTAGACCACCCTTCACCTCCATCCCGTCTCTGCCCGCGACCACACACAGACATACAGTAGTGAAAATATAGTTGCTGAAATATGGAGATTTTCAATAGCTCAAGCTCGTTTTCCAGTTGAGTTGTCGTTCGAGGTCAGTTCTGTGATTTCTGTTTCAACCTTAATCATTGTACTCGCGCAATAATAGTTCGTTGCCAGAATTCTATTTTTGTCGTCAACGTCTCTCGCGTGTACTTGTAACGACCCAGTCAGTCGTTACAAAAATCCTGCATTATAACTATAGCTATTGACTTATTATAGATTGGTTATTCTGTTATTAATGTGTTAGAGTTGATTGGCTTGGAATCGGAATGGTTAAATGAGAATTCAGGCACTTAGTCCTTAAGAATAGCCTTAAAAATGGGAAAAGTCAACTAAGAGTTGACTTATTGGTAAACGACCTCGGAATGCAGATTTTATGGCTCGGATAGATTCGTTAGGTGATTTGGGACTTAGGAGTGTGTTCAGAATAATTTTGTGATGTCCGATGTAGAATTAGGCTTGAATTGGCGAAAGTTAGTTTTTGGCGATTCCGGTCGGCAGTGGAAAATAGGCTATCGTGGTCGGAATGGAATTCCGACAGTTGGAACAGGTTCTTAATGTCATTTTGGATATGTCTGCAAAATTTCAGGTCAATCGGAGTTATTTTGGATGGTTTCGGCATCGTTGGTGGATTTTAGAAATATCAAAGTTCTTAGGCTTGAATCTGATGCAAATTTGGAGTTTTGATGTTAGTTTTGGTGTTTTGAGAGTGAAACTAAGTTTTAATGATGTTATGAGATATGTTGGTAAGTTTGGTTGGGGTCCCGAGGGGCTCGGGATTGATTTCGGGAGGTTAACGGGCATGTTTGGACTTAAAGAAAGAGCTGGTTTTCTGGTTTTTGTGCAGCAGGCTTTTGCTCTCTGCGATCGCGTAAGGGGAGTCGCGATCTCGTAGTTCAATCGTGAGGGGCAGCATTTTTATTCTCTGCGATCGCATAAAGTCTTCCGCGATCGCAGAGGTTGAGCAACGTAGGTACCGCGATCACGGGACTAAGGTCGCGATCGCGTAGAGTACTCTGAGGGTTAGGCGAGTTTGTGCATAGCGATCGCGTGTATTGGAGTGCGATCGCGTACATTTGGTAAACGGAGCAGTGCCGCGTGAGTGAGGTTGCGATCGCGTGAGTTAAGGACTTATTGAGTCTCGATCGCGTGGCTTATGCCGCGATCGCAATGAGTAAAATGAGGGCTGGAGAGGTTTGTTCTTCCCGATCGCGTGAGGACTTCTGCGATCGCAGTTCTTTAATCACTGGGTAGTATTTAAATATTTCCTCCGCGACCTAAACCCCTTTTTACACCATTGTTGTACAGAAAAGAGCTCTTGGGGGCGATTTTGAAGAGGGAAATCCTTGTTCTTCATTGAGGTAAGTGTTCTAGTCATTAAAACTCGATTAT
>ML295309.1:0-32605 GCA_005239495.1 Nicotiana undulata
GGTGTCGGCACTAACATCTCTCACATAGGCCAAATAAGAATCACACCCCTTTGCAACCATCCGGTGAGACTTAAGAAAATAAATGACTCGATGAGGAGTATACTCTAGCGAACCCCTCCACTCAACCTCGGTAATCCTAGCATAGCCAGCGTCACGGTCTTGGCGTGACAATCAAGAATAGCATAGTGGGGCGACAACCAGTCTATGCCCAGAATAACATCAAAATCTACCATACTGAGTAATAATAAATCAGCCCTGATCTCAAAACCACTGATAGAAATCAAACATGATCGATATATGCGGTCCACAACAAGAGAATCTCCCACAGGAGTAGAAACATATACGGGGGAACTCAAAGAATTCCGGGATATCCCCAAATGAGAGGCGAAATAAAATGATACATATGAATAGGTGGAACCTGGGTCAAATAATACCGATGCATCCCTATGACAAACGGGAACAATACCTGTGATAACCGAGTATGAAGCAATGGCCTCGGATCGAGCTGGAAGGGCATAGTATCTGGCCTGACCTCCCNCGTGGTACCTGATAAGTCTCTGGTGTTACACCCCTCCTAACTCTAGAGCAATCCTTGATCACATGACAAGGGTCACCACATCCAAAACAACCCCTCTGAGGGCGTGGCTGCTAACTCTGAACTGTCATGATGGACTGGCCGATGATAGCACCTCGAGCAGGAGACGCCTGAGATACTGGTGGTGCATAATAAGGCTCCCGAGATCTAGGAGGTGCTGGAATACCACTGGCTGCTGGAAGAGCTGAATGTACCGGGCGACTCACAAAACCCCTACCATAGCGTGCTGCTGATGCACGAGCTCCTGAGAAATGACCCGTCTCTCGAGACCTCTTGGCCTCTCTCTCCTCTCTGTCCCGGGTCAGCATACTCTCAATCCTCCTAGCAATGCTCACGGCCTGCTGGTAAGTGATATCAGTCTCCAACTCCCTGGCCATACTGGTACGAATGCTAGGATGGAGTCCCTCAATAAAACGACGAACTCTCTCTCTGACAGTAGATACCAAAGCTGATGCATGTCGTGCCAAGTCACTGAACCGGACCGCATATTCTGACACGGTCATAGTACCCTGGCGTAGCTGCTCAAACTCCGCACGCCAAGCATCCCTGAGACTCTGAGGGACGAACTCAAGTAGAAACATCTCTGAAAACTGAGCCCAAGTAAGTGAGGCTGCCTCGTCTGGACTACTAAGCTCAAATGCACGCCACCACTAATAGGCTGCTCCTCTCAGCTGAAAAGTAGTGAAAGAGACCCCACTCGTCTCCACAATACCCATGGTACGAAGGATGCGATGACACTCCTCAAGAAAACCCAGAGCGTCATCTGAAGCTAAACCGCTGAACTCAGGAGGGTGGTACTTCTTGTACCTCTCAAGACGGAGTTACTCAGACTCAGATGCAGCTGCTCTAGCTTCAGGCTGAACTGGAGCTGCTGGAGGCATAGGAATATAATCTGGGACCTGCCCCATGTGAACCCTCTGCTCAGGAGTACGAGCTGCGGGAATCTGTGCCCCTCCCCCGGCCTGGGATGTAGCTGGGGCTAGATGAAGTAGTCCCGCCGGCGACAGAGTACTGAAAGCACTCATGAACTGGGCCAAAGTCTCCTGGAGGGCTGGAGTGATAGTAGGGACCTCTGGTGCCCCTCCAACTGCAGCCGCTGGGGGATCCTCCGTCACTGCTCTAGCCGGTGCTCGGGCTGCACCGCGTGCTCGTCCCCTGCCCCAACCCCTGCCTCTAGTGGCTCCGGCTGGGGGCTCGGGTGCATGATCGTTGGTACGTCCGGTGCGAATGCGAACCATCTGTGAGAAAGAATAGAATAGAGTTTAAGAATTTTGGTAGTAGTAATCAGCACGAGAAGGGATTCCAAGAAGCATGATATTTCTTAACAGTTACATAGCCTCTCGAAGATAAGTACGGACGTCTCCGTGCCGATCCGCGAGACTCTAATAAACCGTCTTGTGATGTTGTGACTCCTATGAACCTAGACGCACTGATACCAACTTGTCACGACCCAATTCTCCCTCCGACTGGGTCTCGTGATGGCACCTAGACTAGAAGACTAGGTAAGCCTATACCTTAAGCGAAATTTAGATAAAAAAGTTAAAATAATAGTAAGCGAAATAAATCATAATAAAGTCGACGCCGCTCGGCATAAACAACTACTTTACCCAGAACCCGGAATATCACAATACATCACAAGCTACTCTACTGCTCAATATGTACAACTGGATAGAAAAGACCGTATAGTTTCATCTACAAGTACTACAACTTCAAGATAGGAAGGGGACTCGGAGATCTGCGGACGCTGCAGATTATACCTCGAGTCTCCTGATACTGCTGCTGCTGGCTAGCTGAGATACCGCGTACTAGGACCTGGATCTGCACATGGGGAAAACATGCGCAGAAGGGCGTGAGTACTCCACATTCGGTACCCAGTAAGTGCCAAGCCTAACCCCAGTCAAGTAGTGACGAGGTCAGGTAGAGGCCCTACTGAGGTTTTCAAAGTAACAGATATAGAGAAAAAGTAAGTAAAACCGGTGATAATTGACAGGAGTTATAAGTAAAGGCTAGCAACAAACGGTATAATCAAATGCTCGGATCAACGCAATATATATATATATATATAAAGCTCTGTAAGAAAGTAAAGGTACAATGCAATGCAATATGAGGGAAAGGCTCAGGTCTCTGCCCGCAATCCCTATNCAAATCAACCGCTAATCACTCTCTTGCCACGAGTATCCAACTCCGGGTGGCCCAAATCTATTCAATTCGATGGGATAATGTAAATATAAATTCAAGAAATCAAAATAACTAATTAATTCAGAACTAATACGCGAAATTAGAAAATTTGACCAAAATGCCCCTCGGGCCCACGTCTCGGAATCGGGAAAAATTTATATTTTCTGAACCCTTGTTCGCTCACGAGTCTAACCATATGAAAATCTCTCAAATCGGATGTCAATTACCCAATCAAAACCCCAAAATTAGGTCTAAGAAGTTTCTTCCATTTCCCCTCAATTTAAACTCAAAATCATGAATTTAAGGGTGGGATTTAAGGTTAGGACCGTGGAATTTAACCTATGGTGATATGAAATCACTTACCTCGATTACCCAGCTGAAAATCCTCTCAAATATTGCCTCCCCCGAGCTCCCACAACTCAAAAATGGTGAAATAAGGTTTAAGCTTCAAAATGGGGTTTAATAATCTGCCCAGGTGTTTTATGTTATGCGATCGCGGAGTCTTAGTCGCGATCGCGGAGAGAAAAATTCCATGTGCCTCAAAACCTTAAGTGCGATCGCGTACATGTGCCTGTGATCACGGACCTTCTGGCATTAGTATTATGCGATCGCAGAGTGTATCATGCGATAGCGGAGAGTAACCTCCAGATTTTTCCTCTAGCCCTGCAACACTATGCGATCGCGACCCTTCATGTGCGATCGCGGAAGTCAACATAGCAGAACTATGCGATTGCGGCCTATAATATGCGATCGCGTAGAGCATTTTCCTGACCCTCTAATCTAATACTATGTGATCGCAGCTCCATTTATGTGATCGCAGTGAATACTTGACTACTGTAGAAAAACCTGCAATAACAGCTAAGGCTTTTGGCCTTGAAGTGTCCGTTTGAACACCCGAAACACATCCGAGACCCCCGGAACCTCAACCAAAACCACCAACTAGTCCAAATACCTTATTCGAACTTGGTCGAGCCTTAAGAAACACGCTCCATAACATCAAAATCATCAAATAAGCATAGATTCAAGCCTAAGAACTTAAGAAGTTTCAAGAATTCACCTCCGACGCCGAACCACGTCTAAACTCGTCCGAATGAACTCAAATTTTGCACACAGGTCATAAATGACATTCTGGACTTGCTGTCGCTTTCGGAATTCCATTCCGAGTCCGATATCAAAATCTCACCTATCGGCCGAAATTGCCGAAATTCTAACTTTCGCCAATTCAAGCCTTAATCTACGTCTGACCTCAAAAACACATTTTGAACACGTTCCCAACCCCGAAATCACTCAACGGAGCTAACGGATTTCCATTCCGGATTCGTCTTCACACTGATCCCGCTCCAACCCAATTTCTAAGGTTAAAGCTCACCTTAAAGGACTATATGTCCAAAAACACTCTAATTTTCATCACTCAACGCTCCGACTCGTTCCATTAACCTAATAAGACATGGGAGGAACAATTATCCATGGATCAGGGCACTAACTCTCCAAAACGACCGGCCAGGTCGTTACAATTTGTTCGGTTTTGTCGGGTTTTTCGGGTTTTCGGTTTTTTTTGTTACATAAAAATTATTCCAATCTTACTTTGTGAAAGTTATAGATAAAGTTTTGATAAGTGAATATATGTTTAGTAAATATTGAAAAAGTTGACAAACACATGATCTATTAAAATATTCTAATGGGACGATTTTTTAGTAACACATGATAATTGTTTTCATAGTCGTCCAACAATAATTTTCGTTAATGTACGCTTTTTAGGTTAGCACATGAGAGGATCCCAAATATTTCAATATTTTTTTAAATAAAATTCAATATAAAGTCTTCAAAATATATATATAAATTATATATTTATATGTCGGTTTGGTTCGGGTTTTTTTACTCAATACCAAACCAAGTCAAACCAGACCTAGTCGGATTTTTTAATCGGTTTGGTTTGGTTTTTCGATTTGGTGCAGTTTTCCGGTTCGGTTTGAATACCCCTAGTCCTAATACGTCCACTTCAATTAAATTGAATCTCAATGGTCACCCGAATTACTAGCGCCAGAAGATCTTGCATCCGTCGGTGAAACGGATCCACTACCTGCATCACTTGGCTGCAGCAAAAAGTATAAAAAGAAAAACACAAGTTCAGCTTCAATTGTGAAGAGTTATTCAGAAAAAAAGTAAAATTCCAAACCTACTTTATAAGGTACTATGAAATCAAAACAAGTTCTTTCCTTACACCAAAAATAAAAAAACTTAGCATACCGTTGTAGGAGTAGAAGCAAAGATCCAGCAAATTGTCCTGCCATTGACCCTTCCTTCATTATCATGTATGCTTTGAGAGTATTCATCAATTGATTATACTTCTCTTGGCATCCAGAAGAAGAACATCAAACATTATTACTCACAATTCTAATATTACCAGGGCGAAGATTTGTCTCTCTGAAAGTATTGCTTGAAGTAGATCCTAATCCCAAACATCTCACCCTTTCAGGATTCTCTTTGCCTAGCACCTTACCATCAATATCATTTGGAGAAATTTCAGACTCATCCACTGTACTTTCACTCATTGCTAGCTCAATTATTTCCTAAACATAATACATATAAAAAAATATCTATTAAAATTCATTGGAATTGGAATGCAAACGCTTGAGGTGCTTGGTCAAATACAAGAGAGATGTATAACGTTTCTTGAGCCATAAATCAGTAGGCAAAAATAGGTAATCTGCAGATACTGAAATAGTGAGCAGAATCAGCAACCAACAAGGTATAGAGAAATTATCGGATAATAAGCATAAGAAATAAAAGAAATAGAGTTAAGTCCTAACATAGTTCAAAGAGCACTACTTTAGATTGAATGCAACTTTTCCAGTTGCACCAGTTGATGTCGCACCACTTCCTAAAACTAGTAGTTTTGAATACACCTAATTACCCTAAGCTGGACTGCTAGCTTTTCTTTGAGGATTGTTTTCTTATCATTTATCCCATTTTGTCACACTGAATTTTGAGATGTCTCAGAATATCGATAGACATATATGTCAAAATGTTATATATAAATTATTCTAATGATTTTAAAGTTCAAACTTGAGAACAGTTTGAAATTTAAACAATCAAACTACTGAATGATGTGTTTTCATTTGCTTTTTCTTACTACATAAATTAACTCCCTAACTTTCTTCCTACTGCGGTATTAATTTTGAATATGGATCGCAACCGAAAGTTCCGTGATTATTCCCTGATACAAACTACATAACATGTTCTTCAAGGATTAAATTCAGAAGGGTATTAACTTATATACGATAACATTGTAAAGAATAGTAGTTGTGAGTTGTGACTTACACATATTTCTTTTGCCTTCTCATTTACATATGATCCATCTTGTTTCGTATGTGTAGCAAGATAAAGTTGTGCTCGTCCAGGTTTACTCCCTATCTCATCCATCTACGTATGAAAATAAAATAAGTTAGAATAGTTTAATAGAAGTAAAAGAAATAGATTTACTATCTAGAATTTAAATAGTAAAGTAAGGAAAATAATGTAACATCTTTCACCATTTCAGCCGTTCTTCTGGAATTAGGTTTGGAGTCATCGGTGTGTGGAACTGTTTGTTTCTTCCGATTTTCAGCATTTCTTTTACACATGTTCTAACAATAAAATACATTTCAGTCATTTATATAAATGAATAATCATATTTTTATGCATTTAAATGTGACGTTTCAGAAAAATACCCGAGTTTCTTCTTTATAACGATAGTTCACAAAGGAAGCCCATTGATCCCGACTAATACCTACCGGAACATTATTCATAATCTCATCTTTGGTTTTAAGTGGGTCTTTAAATTCATACCACAACTTCTGCCTACTTGCAGCTCACTTCTTTGAAATAGAGCGATAAACATATCCTCGTGCAACTTCCTCAATGGTCATAAAACAGAAATGAGGCTTCAAAAATAAATTTTGAGTAAATTATCAGTACCATAGTGGTTAGTTTATCTTTTATATACAAATATAAAAACAAAAGACAAAATAGAGATATAGTTATAAAGATATAGAACGTATACCTTTATAATGTTATTAAAGCAATCGTTTAAAGTATGACTTAGGCATATCCGGCCATTTATCAAAGCCAACTAGAAACATGGTACAGTCAGTTGCTAAAATGCCACATACGCCTGCAAGAAGGCCTTATGCTTCGCCAATCGGATCCAAGCCATCAAACTCCACCACAACACGTTCTCAATGTGACGTTTCAGAAAAATACTTGAGTTTCTTCTTTATAACGGTAGTTCACAAAGGAAGCTCATTGATCCCGACTAATACCTACCGGAACATTATTCATAATCTCATCTTTGGTTTTAAGTGGGTCTTTAAACTCATACCACAACTTCTGCCTACTTGCAACCCACTTCTTTGAAATAGAGCGATAAACATATCCTCGTGTAACTTCCTCAATGGTCATAAAATAGAAATGAGGCTTCAAAAATAAATTTTGAGTAATTATCAGTAACATAGTGGTTAGTTTATCTTTTATATACAAATATAAAAACAAAAGACAAAATAGAGATATAGTTATAAAGATATAGAATTGATACCTTTATAATGTTATTAAAGCAATCGTTAAAGTATGACTTAGGCATATCCGACCATTTATCAAAGCCAACTGGAAACATGGTACAGTCAGTTGCTAAAATGCCACATACGCCTGCATGAAGGCCTTGTGCTTCGTCAATCGGATCCAAGCCATCAAACTCCACCACAACACGTTCTCAATGTGACGTTTCAGAAAAATACCTAAGTTTCTTATTTATAACGGTAGTTCACAAAGGAAGCCCATTGATCCTGTCTAATACCTACCGGAACATTATTCATAATCTCATCTTTGGTTTTAAGTGGGTCTTTAAACTCATACCACAACTTCTGCCAACTTGCAGCCCACTTCTTTGAAATAGAGCGATAAACATATCCTTGTGCAACTTCCTCAATGGTCATAAAACAGAAATGAGGCTTCAAAAATAAATTTTGAGTAATTATCAGTACCATAGTGGTTAGTTTATCTTTTATATACAAATATAAAAACAAAAGACAAAATAGAGATATAGTTATAAAGATATAGAACTTATACCTTTATAATGTTATTAAAGCAATCGTTAAAGTATGACTTAGGCATATCCGACCATTTATCAAAGCCAACTGGAAACATGGTACAGTCAGTTTCTAAAATGCCACATACGCCTGCAAGAAGGCCTTGTGCTTCGGCAATCGGATCCAAGCCATCAAACTCCACCACAACACGTTCTCAATGTGACGTTTCAGAAAAATACTTGAGTTTCTTCTTTATAATGGTAGTTAACAAAGGAAGCCCATTGATCCCGACTAATACCTACTGGAACATTATTCATAATCTCATCTTTGGTTTTAAGTGGGTCTTTAAACTCATACCACAACTTCTGCCTACTTGCAGCCCACTTCTTTGAAATAGAGCGATAAACATATCCTCGTGCAACTTCCTCAATGGTCATAAAACAGAAATGAGGCTTCAAAAATAAATTTTGAGTAATTATCAGTACCATAGTGGTTAGTTTATCTTTTATATACAAATATAAAAACAAAAGACAAAATAGAGATATAGTTTTAAAGATATAGAACTTATACCTTTATAATGTTATTAAAGCAATCGTTAAAGTATGACTTAGGCATATCCGACCATTTATCAAAGCCAACTGGAAACATGGTACAGTCAGTTTCTAAAATGCCACATACGCCTGCAAGAAGGCCTTGTGCTTCGGCAATCGGATCCAAGCCATCAAACTCCACCACAACACGTTCTCAATGTGACGTTTCAGAAAAATACTTGAGTTTCTTCTTTATAATGGTAGTTAACAAAGGAAGCCCATTGATCCCGACTAATACCTACTGGAACATTATTCATAATCTCATCTTTGGTTTTAAGTGGGTCTTTAAACTCATACCACAACTTCTGCCTACTTGCAGCCCACTTCTTTGAAATAGAGCGATAAACATATCCTCTTGCAACTTCCTCAATGGTCATAAAACAGAAATGAGGCTTCAAAAATAAATTTTGAGTAATTATCAGTACCATAGTGGTTAGTTTATATTTTATATACAAATATAAAAACAAAAGACAAAATAGAGATATAGTTTTAAAGATATAGAACTTATACCTTTATAATGTTATTAAAGCAATCGTTAAAGTATGACTTAGGCATATCCGGCCATTTATCAAAGCCAACTGGAAACATGGTACAGTCAGTTGCTAAAATGCCACATACGCTTGCAAGAAGGCCTTGTGCTTCGCCAATCGGATCCAATCCATCAAACTCCACCACAACACGTTCTCCATGTAAACTTAACTATATCAATTTTAATTATTATAACTCTAAACTTTTTCCAATATTCATATTAATTTTATTTACTTACTCAATAAATGGCTTCACTGCTGCATAATTAAATAACACATATCGATGAGCTTGCGTCTTCACCAATGGAGTCAAGGGGAACGTTGAGGAGCCTCCAACTGGTTTACCTTGTGGAGGGAAGATAAACGACATTTCAGAAGCCTCATTAAGAATTGGTTCATCATTCACACGTCTAGGCCTATTAAGCCTTGACTCAATTCCCTCAAAGTAACGAGAACAAAAAGTTAGAGCTTCTTCAACAATGTAACCTTCAGCTATGAAACCTTCTTGTTGTGCCTTATTCCCTACAAGGGACTTAAAATGACCTAACAATCTATAACATATTTAGAATAAACATGTTTAGAATAATCACTTAACATGAATCAATATTACATACATCAAAATTTCGGATAAGAAATATTTTACCTTTCAACAAAATACATTCACCTATAATGTACTGGACCATCTTGTATTGCTTCATCTACTAGATGGACAATTAAATGGACCATTACAGTACAAAACATTGGTGGAAATAATATCTCCAAGTGGCAAAGTGTGAGCACAATGCGATCTTGTAACTTTTCTAGATCCGCCAAACTCAAACTTTTAAGACAAAGTTCTCTGAAAAAAGAGGAAAGTTCTACTAAGACGGCAACAACCTCCTTTGGCAGCACATTGCGAATTGCTATTGGTAGCAATTGCTCCATAATAATGTGACAATCATGACTCTTTAATCCAAAGATTCTCCTTTGGTCCGGATCAATGCAACCAGAAATATTACTCGAGTAACCATCCGGCACAGAAATATTCTTTAAAGTTGTGAGGAAAGCCACTTTCTTTTCCTTTGGAATGGTAAACACAGCAAGCCGACACTCATCATTCTCATCAGACCAAAGATCACGCCTTATAGCCATATCTTGCAGATTTTTTCGCGCCTTAATATTATCTTTTGACTTGTCTTTATCATTGAGCAAAGAATATATAATATTGTCAAACACATTCTTTTCTATGTGCATGACATCTAAATTATGGCGCAACAAGTTAAACTCCCAATATGGAAGATTAAAGAATATGTTTTTTTCCTCCATTGTGGTGCTGCACCTTGCCCAATATTTCTTTGCCTAGATCTTTTTCTTTCAATTCAGTCGGTTTTCCAAATGTAACATCAATATCTTTCACATGTTGCAAAATATCAGATCCGGATAACTTTCTTGGTAGGTTTCTTTCTTCCATATTTCCATCAAAGCGATGCCTTATCAGTCTAAATTTATGATTTCTTGCTAAAATTCTACGATGACCAATAAAGCACCACTTTCTACTATGGCGAAGCCGACAAGGTTCTGCATCAAAATTACAAGTGGGACATGCTAAACCAGTATGTGAGTTCCAACCAGATAAGATATCGAGTCCAGAAAAGTCACTAATTGTCCACATAAGAGCAGCTCGCAATCTAAACATCTCTTTCTTTGATGGATCAAAAGTTTCGACACCTTCACTCCACAACTCATTCAACTCCTTAATAAGGGGTTGTAGGTAAACATCTATGTCATTTCCTGTCGTATGTGGACCAGGAATGATCATTGAGAGAATAAAATTGGGTTGTTTCATACACAACCAAAGTGGAAGGTTGTATGGAACTAAAATGACTGGCCAAATGCTATAATTAGTACACATCATGCCAAAAGGATTGAAGCCATCACTAGCTAGGCCAAGCCGAACATTCCGAGGATCAAAGGCAAATTCAGGAAGAGTTGTATCAAACCTCTTCCATGCCTCACCATCTCTAGGATGCCTCATGATTCCATCTTTGTTACTATCCTCAGCATGCCATCTCATATATTTGCTATTTTAGAGCACATGAACAATCTCTGCAACCTTGGTTTTAGTGAAAAGTAACACAAAATCTTTGCAGGCTTCTTAGTTTTCTTCTTGGTTTTTTTCTTACCCGTAGCAGCCACAAGATCTTCATTTATCTTATTGTTAGGCTTCCACCTAGAAGTGTGACAATACTTACATGTTTCCTCATTAGCATCATTCCCCCAAAATAACATACAATCATTTGGACAAGCATCTATCTTGATATAATCAAGACAAAGCTTGCTGATAGTTTTCTTGGCCTCATAAAAAGATTGAGGGATACGTGCAAATGTAAATACGTCCCTCAACAAATCTAGTATCATCGTCATTCCCTTGTCACTTAGCCCAGACAAACATTTTATGTGATACAGTTTTAATAAAAATTCTAGTTTTGAGTACTTGGACCCTTCATACAATTCAATTCTTAACTTCCATCTCTAAGCAACTCGAAAAATTCATTATCATTTGAAACATGCTCATCATTAAATCTTTCTTCACCATCCGCTACTTCTGACGGACCTACATCAACCCCATCGTGCCTTAGGCCCCCAAATTCTTCATTGATCAATAATTCTACTGGATTTTCAGGAGCTAATGTATCTTGTATAACCACATTATTTATAGAATTAGGCAGTATATTTCTTTCACCATGAATACTTCAAGTGACATAATTTTGAGGGAATGGTTTGCAAACCAAATGATCGAATGCTACCTCTCTAGTATGCCACTTTGTGAATCCACATTTAGGACAATGACACTTTATTCTATCTCCAACAATAGCATTAGAAAATGCAAAATCTAAAAACTGATTTAAACCAAATAAATATTCCGTCGTGTTCCTTTGCTTTCTAATCCAAGATTTATCCATAAAAAAGTATTAACTTTCAAGTGCAACTGATGAACCTTGCAAAATATAAAGAGAAAATATCAATTCTCTATTATTAGAATACCGAATATTAACTATGAAGCAATAAATACATACAACAAAAGCCATCTATAATCATAAACACTACCAAACTTGAAAATTCCATATCAATTAGTTGTTTATCCCAAACATTTAATTGGATGTACCATATATGAGCCACACAGAATTTACTACCTCGACCTTCCAGGATAACCCACAGCTTATCCTATTACTGACTCTCCTAGTTTACTACATAAATGGTTGAGACAGGCCAATTTTCTATTTTTCACACCTTTGTACTGAAGATACAATTAATATGTGATTCCCATTCATATTTCCCTAAACCATAAAACCGTCATAATACAAAATATGAATATTTCCGCAGACATCATAGACTTCTTGCAAACTATAAGCTGAAGTCCATTCTCATAGTCAAAGAAAATTTAAGATGACGACCCAAGTGCTCCGTTCATGATACATTATTATATTTTATCAAAGAGCAAAGTGAATAAGACTGAATCTAGAAACAGTAAATAAAAATAGAATACACTTACCTTATAATACGATGAACAAATTAGGGATTTCTTGGTGGAAGGGTATTCAAAGTTAATGGAATCCAATACTTTGTCCTTGTATTTCTTGTCAAAACAGAGGTCAAAATGTAGTTTCTCAGACGCCAAAATACCTTCTCTACTTCTTGGTGTTTTTGCTGAGACTGGAGTGAGACGGAGGGTTTGGGGAAAATTGTATTCTTAAAACCCCAAACAAAAAAAGCATTCAGATTAGTATAACAGAATTTGAAGGGCGAAATTCAAAAAGAAGTCAAAAGCAAATAAAATTACTTCAATAATCTGTTTGTTCATCGTTATCTACCCCCGATCTTCAACTACATTCTATGCATAACAAACCTTCCAAAACTCTTCCCCTTTCTTTAATAAAGACATCAGCCAAGAATTCCAGCAATGAAATTCGAAAGTCTAAAGAGAAATTGGAAGAAACTGGGGCAAAAATGGAGAGAAATCATACCTGAAATGAGAACAACCCAACTGAAAAGATGTAAAACTGAAAAGAGTAGCCTTTGAAAATCTGGAAAAAAATAAAGAGATCATGCAAAAGGAACATTTTAAGGATAAAAGAGAGAAACAGAAGGAAGGAGGTGAACGGATGAGCAATAACATAGAAGAAAAACAACCATGAATTTCAGCCATGAAATTGAAAAATTGAAAAAAAAATGGAAGATTAAAGCAAAAATTGAGAGAAAAGCTTACATGAAAATGAAAGATTCCTCTGAGATGATGACGAGAAGTCAAAGATTAGTCCTTGGAGAGTAAGATTTTGAGAGCAAATGAAACAACCGAGGTTTCTTGTCATCAGAGAAATGCTTCTAGAATTATGGATACCTTCTCTACTTCTTGGAAGAAGAAGCCAAGCAGAAAGACGAAAATCAGACACGAGGAGAAAGGCGGAAGTCAGAGAGAGATTAGAGAAAAATTAGGAAAAGGCGGGTTTCTGAAAAGATTGGGGAAAAAAGGGGGAGTGTGAAATATTATTGTATAATTACCCTGTATAATTTTGTGTATTAGAGCCCATTAAATTGTATAATTTTGCGGAGGTTTTAAACCCTCGTAAATTGCATAAATCTGTGGAGCAGCAAATTATGAAAATTGCGGAGGTTAGTTATAACCTCCGCAAATAAACCTCCACAAAACTATGTAAATTGCGGAGGTTAGTTATAACCTTCTAAAATAAACCTCCGCAATTTACCCATTTTTTTATAGTGACGGAAAGACAGATTTGTGCATTAACTTGAGCTAAAATTCAAGATATGGATAACTCATTGCATTCATTTCAATGAAATAGATATAATAAGATATCCTTATATATCAAAACTTCATTATAAAAGTCAAGTATTTTCCGGAATCAAATTTCATCCTAGCAATTCGCTATAACATTCAAAATATCCGAAACAAATAAAGTTGTTATAGAGACATTTGACTATATCACACTGCAAACCATAATTACTTACTGACTGCCACCTTGATAATGAATATGGTCCAGATTTGTTTGGCTTAACAGCTGCAATATAACATTTCAAAGCTGAAATTTTGGATTAGCAGACTAACGTTCTAAAGAATTCATAGCATCCACCTATATATATATATATATATATATATATAGATATATATATCATGAATATTGATTTGGAAATAACAAAAAGCACAACTTTTTGCATTTCTTGTCAACCAATTTTGATTTTTGTACTATCGCGAAAATGGGCTATATATTTGGGCACCTACTGCTAATTCTACTATCTTTCTTTCCCTGTCAACTTGTTTTTTCTTCACTGGCACATCCTCAATCATGCACCAAAGATCAAAGCCTTGCCCTTGTAGAATTCATGCAAAGTATTGTTGTAGAAGCCTCTTCTTCATCTTATTGGTGTGGTCAGAAATCTTATGCAAAAACGAGTACATGGAATATGAGCAGAGATTGTTGCTTATGGGATGGAGTGATATGCGATGAAATGTCTGGCCATGTGATTGAACTTGATCTCAGTTGCAGCAATCTAGTAGGGAATATTGATTCCAATAGCAGCCTCTTCAAGCTCTTTCATCTCCAAAAGCTTAACCTTTCTAGGAATTTCCTTACTTCGCTTATTTCGCCCAAATTTGGTAGGTTTTTGAGCTTGACGCATCTTGATCTTTCCTACTCATCTTTCTTAGGTCAAATTCCGTCTGAAACCTCTTATCTCTCCAAGTTACAGTCGCTTCATCTCTCACAGCCTTTACGTATGCTAAGTTTCGAGCCTGACGACGATTTTAAATTGCTCCTTCAGAATTTGACCCTCTTAAGAGAGCTTGATCTTACTGAAGTAGACATCTCTTCAGCCATACGTCAAAATTTATCTTCTTATATAAAAACTCTGAGGTTGGGATCCACAGGATTGTATGGGATAATTCCTGAGACAATATTTCACTTGCCGGACTTGCAAGTTCTTATCTTGTCAAACAATAATCAGCTTGGTGGTTATTTTCCAAAGACCAAATGGAACAGCAGCGCATCACTCAGGGAGTTGGATCTTTCTCCAGTTAAGTTTTATGGTGATTTGCCTGAATCTCTTGGTTATCTAACATCATTGCAGTCTTTGGAACTTAATTCTTGCAATATCTCGGGGCCAATTCCAAAATCCCTTTGGAATCTCACACGTCTAGAGTTGTTGCACCTTTCAAAGAACCATATTGAAGGATCAATTCCTCTATCTTTTGGTTATCTAACATCCTTGCGATCCTTGCAACTTAGTTCTTGTAATCTCTCGGGACCTATTCCAAAATCTCTTTGGAATCTCACCCGTATAGAGTCTATGGATCTTCGGAATAACCATCTTGAAGGACCAATTCCTCCTTTTACTAGTGGATTGCGGAATCTAAACACACTTCTGCTAACAAATAACTCTTTGAATGGAGAGTTACCATCATGGATATCCTCACTTCCATCACTAAGTGCATTAGACTTGAGTCTTAACCACTTTTCCGGTCAGCTTGAGGATTTCAAGTACAATACATTAGTCTGTATTGATTTAGGACACAACCAATTGCAAGGTCCTCTTCCCAATTCACTTCAGAACCTCGTGAATCTAACAATACTTTATCTTGCACTTAACAATTTTAGTGGAAATGTAGACGTCAACATCTTTTCAAACCTCAAACAACTTACCGATCTGGATCTTTCATATAATAGTATTTCGCTAACCAATGAGAACAAACCCAAGTCTACCTTGCCTGAATCTTTGACAAGCTTATTGCTATCTGCTTGTGAAGTAAATGAGTTGCATTTTTTGCGATCAGCAAAGAATCTTGAGCAGTTAGATCTTTCACATAACAGGATTCAAGGAACAATTCCTGATGGGCATGGTCTAATTGGATGCATTCCATGTCAGTTCTTGATCTATCCCACAACATGTTGACAAGTTTTGACCACATTCATCTTCTTCCTCTATATGCTATTGATTTACGATCTAATCTTCTTCAAGTATCACTACCCGTTCCACCACCCTCTGTACAATTTTTCTTCATGTCAAATAATAATCTCACTGGGGAGATCCCTTCCTCTTTTTTCAATTTGACATCATTAATAATTCTAGATTTGTCAAGAAATAAGTTAAAGGGAGCAATTTCACAATGTTTGGGTAACATGAGTGAACTACTTGTGGTTTTCGATATGCAACATAATAGTCTTTCGGGGAATCTCCAAATAACTTGTACATCTGGGAGTTCACTTAAAAGCTTCAGCTTGCATGGCAATAAACTAGAGGGAGAAATCCCAAGATCCTTGGCCAATTGCAAACAGTTGGAAGTTCTTTACTTAAGAAACAATCATCTCAATGACACATTTCCTATGTGGTTGGGTACTCTTCCAACGCTACAAGTTTTAAGCTTGAGATCCAATAAATTGCATGGACCCATTAGAACTTCAAGCACTGAAAACTTGTTTCCTCAGCTTCGGATACTAGATCTCTCTGGCAATGCGTTTACAGCAGAGTTACCAACAAGCCTTTTTCAACAATTGAAAGCCATGTGGAGAATGGATCAAACAATAAAGCCACCAATTAGTGATGAAGGGGATCTATATTACATAGACTCAGTAACTGTTGTAACAAAGGGACTGGAGCGTGAAGTTGTGAGAATCTTGTCATTGTACATCACGATTGATCTTTCAAACAACAAATTTGAAGGACATATTCCTAGTGTTCTAGGAGATCTCATTTCGCTTCGGGTGTTGAATTTGTCTCATAATGGATTACAGGGACATATTCCACCATCACTTGGAAATTTATCTCTAGTCGAATCATTAGACCTTTCATCTAACCAGCTAGCAGGAAAGATACCGGAACAACTTGCTTCTCAGCTTACATCTCTTGCAGTTTTAAATCTCTCCCGCAATCGTCTCGAAGGATGCATCCCTAAGGGACCTCAATTTGCTACATTTGAGAACAATCCATATGAAGGTAATGATGGATTACGCGGATTCCCACTTTCAAGAAGTTGTGAATGTAAAGGGATGCTAGAGACAAACAACTCAATGCGCGAGTTTGATGAAGAAAGCAATTCTACATTTCTATGTGAATTCAGGAAGGCGATTCTTATGGGATATGGGAGTGGACTAATTATTGGATTCTCCATAGCATATTTCATGCGTTCGTCTCGAAATCCAAACTGGCTTTCTTGGATTGTTGAAAAATTAGAATACATAATCATTGCCAGAAGGCGAAAGAAGCAGCAAGGCCAAAGGTGTTACAGAGGAAGGAATAATGGTGTCTAAACAAGTTTCAAAACGCACAAGATGTAAGTTCAAAACTTTCGAGTATATATTCGTATTAAACTCATTTTTATAGAAAAATGTGTGAAATATTGAGATAATTGTTCTGTATCTAACTCATTAATAGCTACTACGATTGAGTATGTTGTTTTCCCATTGGGTTATTTAATAAAAGTTGTGATTTAAAGAAAGAATGTTGTTATTCATTCACTATTTGCAGATTTTGTATTGGAAATATTGAACAGAGAAGAAAAAACACCAAAGATAGAATATACACGAACTAGACATTCTTGTGTTTCTATTAAGGAAGATTTCCTCTGGTGTAGATAACATGAACTATACATTCCAATTTCTGTGAATGTGAGAACTTAGAATAGTACAGCTAACATTTACTATTTCTTAAGCCAAATCAACATTTCATTCTTCACCAGCAGCATAACAGTACCTCAGAGCTCCATTCGTCCTGCAAGATGATCAAATGGATTAGCAATCTCATTTTAAATAATCTTAAAATACGTTTCATTCTGAAGGAGATAAAGCTCAAATCAGAGGAGTGAAATGCTCTAGAGCGTCAAACTTTTATGCTTTGTGTACTCACGCTGAAAAGGGACGAAAAGAAAAGGCAACGATAGCGTATTTTAAGCACAAAAAATTAGTAGTATTATCATTAGTCTCCTCTCCTTTCCTTCTGGTTCTTTACATGCTTATACAGATTGGAACATCATTTTATACTGAAGCAAGGAATAGCCTCAAATTCCTTAGACAACATCTCATAGGAAGAAATCTATCATACACACTGACTTCTCAACGTCTCTGCTTGTATTTCAAACATCAATAACATGGGTGTGTGAGTTAAAGGGTAAAGGATTTGTCTTTGCAAGAAAGACAATTCCTTTTTCAGCAGCACACACTGCCTTCAGCTTGGAACAAACAAATAATATATGAAGAATGCAATATATATTTATAAGATACTTTTTTTTCTTTCGTGTTGAAATCTCTGTTTTAAAAGGCAGAATTGGGACTCGCCCCGAGGTGGAGCTCTCGTAAAACGCCCCTGGGCTTATGTGTGGGGCTTAGTTCCGTGAGACTTACGCCTCGGCCGTCGAGGCTTACGCCCCAGACACACCCAACGGCCAACGTACTGGGCTCGCCTAATAGAACTTTATGCAATTGTGTGTAACTAACCTCGTAAATCCTCAAATTTTCTTAATAAATCGTTGACTATCCAAAATTACTTTTTTCTTAATCATTAACCATTATGTTGAGTGTATTTTATGTCATAAATAAAATAAAAATTATTGCATGTTATCCAATAAGACTGCTATGATAGTAAATTTTAAATAATCTTTCATTCAAAAGTATTTATCTATTAATTTTTGTTATGTCTTTATTATATAATAGTCCATACTTTTTTATAATTATTTTTCTAAAAATTATATCTTTCAAGTTTACGAAATACAATACTTATTAATTTAATAACCCAGTATTAGCTAGTAACTATTTACAAATAATTAGTTATCACTGTATATTATGGTGAATTATGTGTCACTTTATTAACTTGTTCAAATTTAAAAATAGATGCTAGAGAATCATATTCAAATTGTGAATTATGTTTTTATATAAATTCTCTTTCAAATAGAAAGCATATTAAATAAAAGGACTATTTTAAAATATATCAAATTATAATATCGAAATTCTTTCAAGATTCGTTACAGAGATACATATAAGAATTTGCATTGAATACATTACTTTTGATGTTTGAGTTGTAGCGACGTTGCAGCTAATTTGTATATTGTGATATATGTCATACTTTTCGTATGATTCATAGTTGAATTATAATTTATAATATTTTAAATAGATTATTTGTTATAATTTTGTGATTTTAATGTAATTTTTATAATTATTTTTATTTTATACTATCTTAAAATCCTTGAAATTAATAAAATTTAAAGATCCGTGAGACTTACGCCCCATGTCTCAGGGCTTACGCCTCGCCTCGTCAGAGGTAAAATGCCTCGCCTCACGCCCCCGCCTTTTAAAACATAGGTTGAAATAAACATACTTGTTTTTCTTTTGTGTTGAAAGAAAATAAAAAAACATTCATTGCTGGCAATATTACACCTTTTATAAAAAAACTTACTACGAAAATGCACCTTTAAACAATATACATAATCGTACATTAAGTAAGGATTTTCTATTTTTTTTTTTAAAAGGAAAAATGACAGCAACATTTACAACACAAGAAAAAAAAAAAGAAAAAAAAATCATAAGCATGTTATCTTCATGTTCCTTGTGGCATTTGCTGTTGAAAACATCTGTAGGACAGACTACAGAGTCTTTTCTCATTCACCTGTTGTTTCAACTTGACACATTCTTTGTCTACATTTAATTCATACAAGTTAGAATGAAATAAAATACAAAATAAATAATCTCAATTCTCATGCATTAATAAGGATACACTTACCAAGCTAATAAAGAAAGATATATTCGAATGAAGACATACAATACCAGTTAATATAAAAAGGGTAGTCTAGTGCATTAAGCTCTCGCTATGCGGCTATGCGGGAGCGCCTGACCACAAGGGTCTATTCTACGCAGTCTTATCTTATATTTCTGTAAGAGGATGTTTTCATGATTCGAACATGTGACCTCTTGAAATACCAGTTAATATAAACTAAGAAAAAAAAATCAGAGATAGAGCTTAATATGAATATATACCTGAAATTACGTATTGGACGACTGGAACTTGTCTAGACACCATTATTTCTTCTTCTGGTGACGCCTTTGGCCTTGCTTCTTCTTTTGCCTTTTCATGGTGATTTTGTGTTCTAGTTCTTCAACAATCCAAGAAAGCCAATTGGGATTTCGAGCTGAAAGCATGATATATATGCAATGGATAATCCAATAATTAGTCCACTTCCATATCCCATGAGAGCAGCTTTCCAAAAATCATTGAGAAATTCAGAAGTGCTTTCTTCATCCAAAACGCGCGTGGTGTTGTTTGTCCCGGGAATCCTACTACTTCCGAAACTGGGAAACCATGCAATCCATCATTACCTTCGTATGAGTTGTTCTCGAAGTTTTGGAATTGAGGTCCTTGAGGAATGCATCCTTGGAGATGATTGTGGGAGAGATTTAAGATTGCAAGAGACGTAAGAGAAGCAAGATGTTTTGGTATCTCTCCCGAAAGCTGGTTATATTTAAGGTCCAATGTTTCCACTAGAGATAACTTTCCGAGTGATGATGGTGTATCACCTTGCAATCCATTATGAGATAAATTCAACAACCGGCGCAAAATGAGATCTCCCAAAATACTAGGAATATGTCCTTCAAATTTGTTACTTGAAAGATCGATAGTGGTGTACAAAGACAAGATTCTCACAACGTCAAGCTCCAGTCCCTTTGTCACAACAACTACCGAGTCTTCATAATATTCATCTCCTAATGCCTTCTTTGTTTGATTAGTTCTCATCATGGCAAATGATGAAAAAGACTTGTTGGCAACTCTGCTGTAAATGCATTGCAAGACAGATCCAATATTTGAAGCTGAGGAAACAAGATTTTCGTCCTTGAAGCTCTGATGGATCCATGCAATTTATTGGATCTCAAGCTTAAAACTTGTAGCTTTGGAAGAGTCCCCAACCACATAGGAAATATGTCATTCAGGTGATTGTTTCCTAAATCAAAAACATCCAACTCTTTGCAATTGGCTAAGAATTTTGGGATTTTTCCCTCTAGCTTATTGCCATGCAAGTTGAAGCTTTTAAGTCCACTTCCAAAGCTAAAAGTTATTTGGAGATTCCCAGAAAGACTATTATGTTGCATATCTAAAACCTCAAGTCCGTCACTCATGTTACCCAAATATTGTGGAATTGCTCCCTTTAAATTGTTTCTTGCCAAATCAAGAATTATTAATGATGTCAAATTGCAAATAGAAGAGGGGATTTTCCCACTGAGACTATTATTTGATATGAAAAAAGAACTTAGAGAGGACGGTAGAATAGGTAGCGATCCTTGAAGAAAATTAGATCGCAAATCTAGAGTATATAATTGAAAAATGGTCAATACTTGTCAACATATTGTGGGATAGATTAAAATAAGTTAGTGAGTGCATCCAATTAGACCATGCCCAGTCAGGAATTGTTCCTTCAATATTGTTATTTGAAAGATCCAAGAAATTAAGATTCTTTGTCGATCTCAAAAAATCTAGTTCTTTTACTTCACAGCCGGACAAGTATATGTCTGTAAGAAAATCGGGCAAGGTAGACTTGACGTTGTTGTCATTGGTCAGCGAAATACTATTGTATGAAAGATCCAGACTGATAAGTTGTCTGAGGTTTGAAAAAAAGCTGACGTCTACATTGCCACTAAAATTGTTATGCGAAAGACCAAGTATTGTTAGATTCACAAGGTTTTGAATTGACTTGGAAAGATGGCCTTGCAACCGATTCCCTCCTAAGTCAATCGCGACTAGTGAATTGGACTTGAAATCCTTAAGTTGACCAGAAAAGTAGTTATACTCTAGGCTAGTTAGTGATGAAAGTGTGTATATCCATGATGGTATTTTTCCATTCATGGAGTTATATGATAGCGAGAGTAACTCCAGATTCTGCAATCCACTTATAAACAGAGGAATTGGTCCTCCAAGATCGTTATATCGAAGGACAATATACTCTATACGAGTGAGATTCCAAAGAGATTCCAGAATCGGTCCCGAGAGATTGCAAGAACTAAGATCCAGTCTCTGCAGTGAAGTTAGATAGCCAAAAGATTTGGGCAGAAAATCGCCAAAAAAATTCACGCCAGAGAGATATAACTCCCTTAGAGATGCACTGTTGTTCCATTTGGTCTTTGAAAAATAACGACTGAGCTGATAATTGTATCTTAAATCAAGAATTTCCAAGTTTGACAAATGAAAAATACTCTCAGGTAATGCCCCATGCAATCCTATCGACGCAAGCCTCAGAGTTGTTATACGAGAAGAGATATTTGGAGGAATGGTGGAAGAGATGTTTACACTTGTAAGATCAAGCTCTCTTAATTGGGTCAAATTCTGAAGAAGCAATTTGAAATTGTGAGGTCCAAGACTGAGCAAGTTGCCTGATAAATAAAGAGACTGTAACTTGGAAAGATGAGAGATTTCAGAAGGATTTGACCTGTGAAATCTGAGTAAGAAAGATCGAGATGCGTCAAGTGCGAAAACCTACCAAATAGAGGTGAGATTTCCAAAGGATGGAAGTCATTATAAGAAAGGTTAAACCTTTGGAGATAAGAGAGCTGGAATAGGCTGTTGTTAGAATCAATAACCCCTTTAAGCTGGCTGCAACTGAGATCAAGTTCAATGACATGGCCAGTAAACTCATCGCACATCACGCCATCCCGTAAGCAACAATCTCTGCTCATATTCCATGTACTCGTTTTCACATAAGATTTTTGAACACACACAGAAGCATAGGGATCTATAGTAAGCGTCTGCTTGAATTTTAGAAGGGAAATACTTTGATCTTTGTTGCACAATTGAGGTAATGTGGATGAAGAAAAAGAAAGTTCATGACAGAGAAAAACAAAGAGCACAACTGAGAGTTGTTTGTTGCCCGTGTTTGCATAAAAGTTGGTCGCAGAATTTAAGAAAAAGCCTATGCATTAATATATAGGAGGATAAGTTGCTGTTACTGTTTGATTGATATCTTATGAGAATAAGTGGGCATTTTTTAATTTAAGATAAAGAGCAGATTTCTTTTTTTCTTTTTTCGGTTTAGAAAAGTTTTTTCGATTTTGCGTGGTTATTATAAATTAGTCTTTGATTCCCAGCTAATAATGTCTCCAAAGATCACTTAAACATGATTCACTTAATATGTGTTTTTAGATTAATTTATAATTCTTAACTATGATACATGCACATGCTCGAATGTAAACATCAAGTACGCGTAAGTTTTTCTAAATGAACATAATTCTTTTTCTGATTGCAGAAATTTATTTTACTTTGATCGCCGTGGATTTGGGACAACTTGTTAATTCCTTTTTTGGCATCAAATAATAGCAAGTTTAGTGGAAGAAATGGACAATTCCAAAATGAATTCAGATATTTTAAGTCAATACATAAGTCTTTCCTTAGAAATGTTCAGATGAAAGCTACAACAGAGTGATACTTTCACTTTTTGATGAACATTGTTTAAGTGACCATATTTTCTTATGGCTAATGATTAAAAGACTTGGACGTGGGCATTGGGCACAAGCTGAACCTTAAAATAAAGTTTATGTTTTTATTTATTTTTATAGTAGAATATTCAGTTTTATTTTAAAAACTTGTGAATCTGATGTTCGACTTTGTCCCGGAGGTTGTCATCCCTTTTAGGATAATGCAGTAATTTTCTAATTGTTTAAATACTTTTTCTTCTTTGTTGGTAATCCACAATAAGTTGATGGGTTTTATCACAATAGGAATAAATAAAAATAAATTAATGTATAAAAGGACTGAGCCAAAACTTCTACCAAATATAATGAGGACATAAAGGCCTATCCTCAATTCTGTTGTGTATAATTAATGGAACTAACTTGAAGCTTATAGTGTGAATAGAACTTAGTTGATACTTGACCTTGGGTCAAGATAGGTAGGGTTTGTTATGGGTCCGGTTTCTCTCGTCCTTAGCTGGACGAATCGGTCAAGTCTGGCCACTTGAATCACAGTTAACCGAAGATCTTTACAAAAGAATCATTTCCAAGAAAATTCAATTTTTTTTTATCAAAACGTGTATATATGTTGTCTTCTATCGTTTGCTTTGAAGTCTTTCCTTTCTTGATACATCAAATTCCAAATCAAAAATATTTTCTTTTATAAGTCGAAAACTCAAAAATCCAAAATATCCTCCTCCTTACAAGCCTCCCATAAGGGAATTTAAAAGAACTTAGTTGAAGCTCAATTCACAAGAATCATATCTAGGGCCTGTTTTTTTTTTTCAAATATACAAATACGTAATTGGTTTAATATTAAGAAAAACTGAAATTCTTGAATTTTTTAACTTCATCATTAGGGTAACAATATTTATCTAATTACTAAAAATAAGAAATATATAGCCCAATGTTTAGTTCAAGTGGATGCACAAATGTTTACATGAAAATTTCAAACGAAAGCTACACGGGACAAATTTTTTCTTAATCATTAATAATTGTTGAAGAGACCATATATAGCTCAAGTCAATGTACATGTTTGGACTGGGGGCTAATTGTTCCTTCCTATTTCTACATCACGTTTATAGCATCTTTTTGTGACCAAAGAAAAGAAAGGGACAATTCCAAATGAGTGATACATAGTAAGTCAATGCACAAGTCTTTCCATGGAAATATTAAACGATAGCTACAAAAATATAGTGCTCACTTTGATGTTAGACATGTTTAATAAGCTTATTTTCTACAGTTAATTAAGGGCTAAATATTCATTAGAAAATGGATTTTTATTAAACAATTTAATAAATGGTAATTGATAAAATCAATTTTATGAAACTTTTCTGCAATATTTAGGACCAGTTCGCATCCAAAGATCTTCAAAAATGTGTTTGTCTGTGAAATTTTACTAAGTTTTTGAATTTATTTCAAAAATGAGTTTTTAAAATTTTAAATTGTTTTGCCATTCACAAAAATGAAATAAACTTTCAAGCGAAATGCATGTCGAAACATAACTTCAAATTCCAAATATCATTTTTCAACTTTACTTCGAATGCTACTTTTTTTCAAAAATTACAATTTTTACGTCTAACCCCCTACTTAACCTTTCACCTATAGGCAAAAAAATAACCTTACCATTGGTTATATAAATAATCAGCTAATGCAAAGTTACTACCACTGCCTTATGAATGAAAATAATAACATAACAAAAACAATTCAAGAACTTACTCCGGAGAGAAAAGTAATACAATACAAAACTTGGCACTGACTTTGTAATATTACAACAGTGATTAGAGTTGAACACAACACTTGTCATAGGGCGCAATACATTTGGTTGATAAAAGAACATACCTAAGAAACATATACTCTTTAACACATACCATCACCCAACCAAATGTTAAAGCTAAGGGAGAAGTAAAGTAAATCCTAATTTGTTAGTAATTATTCACCACCACCTGCCAAGATTTACACATCCCCATTGAGTCCTAACTACGTCCCAACAACCCAGACCACCATTGCAGCGAAGACTTCAGTACAGAACGTTAAAACTTACAAAAATGAGCAAAAAAAAGAGTGAACACTACAGTGAGTAGAGACCAAAATTGAAACTATATCTGAATATGCAAACTGTAGGGCAAAATGTGGGTGGTTAGTCCCAGGCACTAGTCACACCAGCACCACCATATGATGCAGCATAACCAACAGATGCACCATAGTAGTCTGTGACCCCTCGATTGAAAGAGGAATCCTTTCGGAAATCACGCCCGCCAAAACGATTTCCACCGCGACAATTTTTGCCGCCTCCATGTGAAGATCGAGCAGCATAGAGAGAGAGCCAAGCAGGTACTTCTTGGTTTGCTTCTTGCATCAGATCAGCCGGGGAAAAATGAAGCGAAATCAACTACGGACTTCCAAATAAAATATCCGGACACAATCCTAAGTCCAAAATCATCATACTAAGAAGCTATTGACATCATCAAAATTCCATTTCGGAATCGTTTGCTCAAAAGTCAAACTCCGGTCAACTCTTTTCATTTAAGCTTCAAAAATAAAAATTATTCTTTCAATTTAGTTCTGAATCTTCCGAAAATCAAACTCGATCACACTCGCAAGTTATAATACACATTACATAGCTGGTCGGGACCTTAAGTCGCTGGACGGGGGATAAATTCTTAAAACGACAACTCCGATCGTTACACATATTGTCAATATAAAAGCAATGGTCTGCATTATGAAAACTGAAATGCCACATTTAAAGCTAATTTACAAAAGCTTATTAAGAATTACATCTGATGTAAGTTAAGTCTTTTTATAAGACACAAAATAATGCAGTTGACAGAAAATCTAAAGTTATATGAATTTGTCTACAATCATTTCAAGGAGAACTTCAAGGCTTTTTATTCCCCGCTTCAGCCAATACATCCCCCCCCCCCCCCCCCCCCCCCCCCTCCCACAAAACCCCCCCCCCCCCCCCCCCCCGAAAAAAGAGAGAGAGAAGGTGCTGAGAGGTACTAACTACTCCAACAAAGAAAACTACTCCATCCTCAAGAGTTAAATATGACACAGTTGAGATAGGACTGTAGTGATGTTCAAATAATTTCCAATGTTAGCGCGTATACTTCGCTCTTCTAAGGGAGCAGCATTTCACATCTAGGCTGTTGATGGTCAGGAGGATTACATTTGTAAGGACACTGTAAGAAATGTCAACTCTATCATAGGTAAGAAATGGCTTACACTAATGAGCCCAAGTCTGATTTCCAGCATTTTATAAGATTGGGGAGGGATGTGAGTCCACATATTTTGCTTGTAGCTTAATGTAAATCCATTTGTTCCATTTTTTTTTTGCATGTGTTACACCTCATAGTTTAACAGCTTGGTCCCCTGAGGGGTGTCAGTTAAAACACCAATTCCATATGAGAGGTTTCATGTACTAATTAAGGTTGAGCTGAAAATGGGTTCTGCATTAATGAATATTGGGAAATTTTCGTTCCTATACCATATAGGAAACTATAGTACAAAAAATGTTCATAGTTTGCTAATTACTCGACATGCTAACAGTTTTTCTATAAAAAATAGACAATTCATTAAAAACAGAATCCTTTTAGCTGTAGTCTTCCTTATATAGGCGCCCGAATTTTGGGGAATTAAAGATTCTTCCAGAATTTTTCAAACGCAAATCATGCTGCTTTAATTCTCAGCCATTTCTCTTCAAATTTTACGACTCTGCGATACACTCTGTTTCACCATTTTTTTTTCTGATTTCACATATCAAAAGCGACTAAATTTGCTACAATTCTTCTGCAACAAACGCAATTATGTCGAGAATCCCAATTATGCTACAACTGAATGGGAATTGGGATAGCTATGGTAGATATAGAGAATTTCAGGTCGATAGAATTGTAGTCGGTGAGGATGCGAGTTATAGCCTATTGATTCTACAATAGCTCAACATCTAATGATCGATACTTCCGAAAATATAATAGAAATCAAATACATTGTCAACGAACATTGTCCTCCAATGGAAATTAGGAACGATATGGGTGTTCGTATATACATGGAGACGAAAAAGGAAAACAGAAGCTTATGAGCATATCCGCTATGTATAACAGTACGCGATTTCAATTTGGAATTGAGTATCACCAATGCGAACACAGTTGCAGGTTTGTTGTGATACATTACTATAAAATTTTGGTTGTATATTAATGGCCTACAATCTACCTACAATATTACTACAAAAAAACTACATGTCAAACTCTGTATATATACTAGTATTGAATTTCATTCAATCTACAAATATTTCTACAATAAAACTACATATCATTTGTAGTTCAATATGAAATACAGAATTTCAAATATTACAACAAATCAGCTACAAAATATCTACAAATAAATAGTTTATAACAGTATTTAACTTTATTCTCTTGCAGGTTCATCTGGAACAATGAAGTTAATTGATATGCCAACATCTCCGGAGATAGAGGAATATGAAAGTATAATAATAACAGAAAGTACACCAAGTGTTATTGAAGTAGGCCAAGTATACCAAGACAAGCAAACAATTGCAAGTGCAATGAAGCACTATTCTGTCATGAACAAGTTCCAATTTAGGGTGAAAAGATCTAGTGCTAGAAGGTAGGAATAAATAAATGATCAAAAATCAATTTTTTTTTTTGTTTAGTTTGTAGTTTGTTTGTAAATTTTTACTTCTTCGGGTTATTTTGTAGATAATTTGTAGTTATTTTGTATATAAATTGTAGAATATGATCTTTTATGCTACAACTTCTTCAATTTTTTTTTTGTAATATACGTTTTCTATACCAGTGTTTAAATTGTTTTTATTTTGTAGCTACTGGCTGGTATATGTTGGTGAAAATTGTACATGGCACTTCAAGGCAACTAGCATAAATGATTCTGCAATGTTCAAGGTTAGAAAATTCAACAGCTTGCACACATTCTCTTTGATGGACAATACATTCATACAACGCAAGCCTACTGCCATGGTAGTTGGTAGCATGGTTATTCCAAAATATGTTGATCCTAAGACAATTTACACACCAAAAGACATACAAATTGATATGTTGTCTGAACACGGTGTGAACCTAACATACATGCAAGCTTGGAGAGCAAAGGAAAAGGCTTTGGAATTTTTGAGAGGTCATCCTGCTGACTCCTACAACAAATTGCCTAGTTATTTGTATATTCCGGAGAAAACTTATCCGGGGTCAGTAGTGAAATTGAAGAAGACAGACGATGACTGCTTCTTGTATGTATTTGTTGTGATTTGTACGTCAATCAGTGGTTGGGAATATTGTAGGCCAGTTGTAGTAGTTGATGGGATCTTCTTAAAGTCAGCATATAGGGGAATAATGCTAACAACTAGTACAATGGATGCAGCAGGTAAAATGTAGCTTTTTTGTAGATATATTGTAGATACATTATCTAGTTATTCTGTTTTTTATATATAAGGTGTAGATATTTCATAGATATATTGTAGTTTGTCTATATATATATATATATATATATCTTCCTCTACATTTTTTCATGCAGCCAATTAATTACTTTTTGCACATAATGTAGGTACCATATTACCATTGGCATATGCTATTGTTGATTCAGAAAATGACGCATCATGGAAGTGGTTTTTGAGCAATTCAAACATGCATATGGTGAAAAACCAAATATGTGTGTTGTTTCGGATCGGAATGAGAGTATCTTGAAGGCAAAATCTATTGTTTATCCCGGCATGCCACATTATTCTTGCATGTGGCATTGATGTTTTATACTTCAATACCACACAAGAGGGGAGGGTGATTTGTGTGGTGTCCAATTTTCGAGTGCAGTCTCTATAGAAGAACCTGGTTCTTCTTGGTGTTCCAACTTCTATAGTTTGTGGAAAAGTAATTGCAGAATTTAAAGAACACAACAATTTTACGTGAAAAACACTTGGCTCAAAGGTGAAAAAATCACGACCTACTTCCCAGTAGGATTTTTCCAAACTCTTCACTACAACTCTGAGCCAAACAGCATTTACAAAATAAACTCTTTTGTAAACCTAAGGACTAACTCTAATCCCTTTGTGGCAAACTAGCCTCTAGCTAATTGCGACAAACTTCAAGTTAACTCTAACTTGAACAGTGTGTACCTATTATAATTGCTTCTAGATAAAGCTGAAAGATACAGTATTCAATCACCTACTACAAACCACTAGACTCAAAAGACAACAGATGGAACTGGTTCTTCTAGCTGGTTCAAGTAGCTTTTGTGTCGCACAAGGATTCTGCTTGCAAAATTGCTTTGATAATTTTGCTTTCAGTTCTTGTTTCACTTCAGTGTTTGTGCGTCAATTCTTCAGCAGGAATGCTTCAACACTTTATAGAGTCAGTAGTTGAGATGTTGTTGTTCAGTTCTAATGCAACTCTTCCTTGGTGGAAGAGTTTGTGTTTATCTCAACTTCCTTGATCTCGTTTATGTCCTACCTGAAATCGAACTACATCTTCTTATCAATTTGCAACATTTTCGCTAGGAGATAACCTCTTAGTTCTCATATAATATTTATCTCTTGTGCAAGGACACTTCTTGTGCCAATGGGTCTATTTGACTCTGTGTGCCCTGATGGACCTGGTTCAACTGGGTTGGCATTTGTCAATCTTAAAAACTATGCAGTGACTTGAGTCAACAAATTTCCCATTTTTGATGATGACAAACTCTGTGCTTAACCCTGTACATACTTTAATCCAACATAGACACTTTTTATAGATTTAAGAATTCATCATAGAGAGACCATGTTCATTAGGTTATAAACTTCACAAAAATCTTTGAAATTTTGAAAAGCCATATATTTCCCTTTTTGGCATCATCGAAAAGTTACAAAAGGATAAACTTACCAGAAGTATTAACAATTACTCATGGCCATTGAGGCAACTGCAGGTGTTAAGCATGGATTAATCATCAAAAGAAACCAATAAATGTATGCTATATAAGAAATTGAGAGAGAATCAATAACCAAAAAAGCAAAATTCATTGATTAGATAGAAGATCAGGCACCATAAACAAAGAGAATTAAAAACAGTCGCAACCATAAGCAAAACAAAAAAAACAAAAAGCAGAACAAGATAAGACAATTCCCAACAGGGTCATAGAGGGGATATTTTGGTGGCACTGGACTCCTAAGGCTGGGAAGGGGCAGAGGAGGTTGTGGTTTTGGCTTGAATAAGGGAGAGCATTTGATGAAGAACACCCTCATTATTCTCCTTTTCTTTGGCTAATTCAACTATGAAAGCATCCCGCTCAGCTTCAACCTCAATAAGGCGAGATTTCAAACGAAGGATCTCTGCATCCTTGATCTCACCTTCCTGCACAAGTGTCATGACCTTGCTATTAACAGGCAGTTACCTAGATGAACCAGGTTCAACTTCAGGAATATTAACAATGTAGTCATAGGTCAGCAACGTATTCTTCCCAAAGTAGTCCTTAGCAGTAGCCATTTCAACATTCTTCACCGGAACCTTGAAGCGAGCAAGCATAGCAGTCAAGATAAACCCATAAGGTATAGCATGTGCCTTGGCTCCATTCACAACCCTATCCAAGTGGTGGATGATGAAGGCATGCCAATTGATCTGTTTACCCATGTACAAGCACTCCATGAGCGTGAGATCCATGTAGCTAGCAATGTGTCGTCGCTCTTTCCTAGGCAACAAAAATTTGATCACAAACTCAAAGAACAGTTTGTGCTGAGGCCTCAGCTCACTCTTAAACACTGCCCTGGGCTCCAGTTCTTGCTCATTCTCACAGAAGGACCTGGTGATTTGAAGAGCTGAGGGAAAATCATCCATATTAGGCCACCTTTGCCTAGTGTAGTCATCATAACCCTCAGACGAGATATCCAGTATTTCCCCCAACTCCTATGCATCAAACGAAATCACAACTCCTTGAACCATGGAGGATACCCTGCCATCTTTGACAACTGCGTTGGCCATAAATTCAACCAACTCATTCCTAGCCAACCTTCCCTCAAGGTGAAGAACTATGTTCTTCCATCCTTGCGCAGCCAAGGTATCCATCAAGAAAATCATCCTTGATTCCTCAAGGTCTCTAACCAGCTTCCCTTTCAATATAGTACGCTTTCCAAACATTGTGAGTTTGTCAGTTTCCTCACCATACCCTTCCTCTTCTTCTCCACTCCATTCCTCATCAACAATCTTTACTTTCTTTGACTCAGACCTAGTCCTCTTTGCAATCGTTGAGGGTGTGGCAGACACAAATGCTGACTTCTTGGAAGAAGCCTTAGCTTTCTTGGGTTTTGGTGTCTCAACCTCAACTGGTGATGGATGCTCCTCATGATGGACCAGTTCCAACTCATCGTCATCAACATGAACTGCCTCAACAGGCTCTCCAATGTTTGCCTTTCCCTTGGCAGACTTCTTCTTCTTGCTCTCTCTCAGAGCTTTTTCTAATTCTTCTTCTTGTTGCCTAACAGTGCTTCTAGTAGCACGACTCTTTGGGGCAGGAGCATCAGCAAATGATGAAGCTTTCCTCTTCTTGGTTGGAACTGGGTTAATGGCTTTCTTGGATTTTGGAGTTCTCTTGTTTTTGGGATTGTAGGACTCCCCCAACGTTTTTAGCATCTTAGCCAATGTTTCCTCAATAGATGAACCGGATTCATCTACTGCTTGTTGTAGGCTTTCCAGACCTGCTGCTGTTTCCCCAGAATTGCTTCCCCCTAAAGCTTTGACTCCTTCCTCAACAATCACAGGAGCGGGGCCACAAATAGCCAGAGTGGCACATTCCTTCCCATATCCCCTTTCTGAACTCCCTTCTCCCTCTCTCTCAATGTTTATATTTTTCCCAATTTTTTTTGCCTATCCAGTACTTCTAAATCCACTATTGACCCAATCAAGATAAACTTATTTTCAGCCGCTTCAGTTGTAGACCCAACTTCAAGATTTCCTTTTCCAGTGTAAGATGAACCTGGTGCTTCATCCTCATTTGCAGATTTGAAGGACTCACTAGAGGATTCAGATTCTTGGAACTTTCTATCTTGAAGTATGTCATTTAAATATTTGGCATGAGAAGCAGATGCAACTATTTTCCTGGCCAACACCTTTACTCTACGTTGTCTGGGGGTTGGAGTGGCGCTAGGTGTAACGGCTGGGACTGATTTGGGTGAAGGAGTGGGTTCAGGAACTGGAGGGTTTTG